>JARHVA010002272.1:2435000-2689774 GCA_037957365.1 Torreya grandis
GTTACTTTTATATAACTCCCTAAGTAATTAAAACCAATTTACCCACTCTTCTAATAAATTCACCATATAAAATATCCCCTAGCTAATAAAACACACCTTTTATTTTCCTACTATGTTAGCCCAATTGATCTTGTTAGGAATTGAGCACATGTTATGAAACTCTATCAGCCCATCCAACCTAGTTCTAGACGTAATGCTATATTTCCTATGAAATAAGATCAATGTGGATGACCTTGTCATATAAATTCCTATGAGCATTTATGGTCATCCTTGGCTATAAATATCCCATTCATTTCAATCTAATAGAGAAGAACATTTATTTTTTGCATTATTACAAGTCACAATTCTACTATTTCTACATTTTAGGAGTCATTACATAGGGTTTTTCCTTGGAGGGAAAGAAACTTGTCTTGTGAGAAATTATCAGATGAAAATTAGGAGTATTTTAGCCTATAGTGATTTCTATAGTGTGATAATTACAAAGCCACAAAAAACTCTTGCAAAGTACCATTGGGCAAGGGAGAGATTGAGGTAGGACATGTTAAATTCAAGGTAAGTATTCCTAGATTTTACTATTTCATTTGGTAGATAGACATTGCACAACGTAATAGGATGAATGTTGTACTCCTTGCTTAGTTTACCTCTACATTGACTTGAGTAGATCTCTTTGCATGTTTTATTTTTTTTGTTTAACTATCCCCCTTTATGCCACAAGATTTAGTGAGCACTATATTAGATTTACTTTATGTATTATAGGCCTATCTAGTGTTATTTAATAATGTCATTTGGCTAGAGGCTTTTAAAACCTCTTCTTTGGTGTTTTGTGGTAATCCATCCCTTAGTTAGGTTTAGATCCAAATTGATCATGTCCTAATGCAAATATCTATGTAACGAATCATTTGGTAATATTACATTCATTGAGCTTGGAATCCATTAAGTAGGACAAGTTGAAGATCCACCGTAATTCATTTCATACAATATTAAATGCTTACAAGTAAACTTAGATGATTTTTGGGTATCTTAAAATTATGTACAAGTGAAATCAGATGCTAATTTTTTCTTTTTACTATGGGTAAACTACCAATAATATTATCACATTATGTTCTTATTATAAATAGGCATATGAGTAACTTAACCATTCATGTTGTACAAGCTCAAACACCATATTCTAAAGCAAAAAACTTGTAATAAATGGAACTAATTTATTATTTATTACATTACTCTCAATCTTCATAGAATCATAAGTATGTAAAATTAGTCAATTAAAGATATGAATTAAAGGGGGAAATATTTCTTCATATTTATAATTAGAGGATAATTTAACAAACTAAAAAATATAATTTTCCCCTTTAGATATATTTATAGTTTCATGTAAAAATTTAATATAAATATTACTAAATTTGAGATAAATAAATAGTTTTTTTATTTTTTAACACTTATATTATGTATTTTTATAAAATTTTAATGTTTAAAATAATTTAAAGAAAATTAAAAATTAAATTAAATAGTTCCCCAAAAATGATTAAATTTAGAAATTTTAAATATTTCATTTTCAATCTCCAATCCAAATTAGTTTAGTTGGATCAGCCATAAATATAGAGATCGAGCCATGACATTATTTTTTTGTTCATGAATATAGATCTCCTCTTACCTTATAAAGTAGATGTATGAGTGGAAATACTATCATAAATACTAATTTTACCTTTTATCTTGTGTAAATAAATTACTAGGAATATATCTTATAAACTACATTATTACTAATTTTTTGATTAACATACTATAAAAATTTGACACATCTTACTAGAAAATTAATCCAAACTAATTATAACCTTTATTAAGGAATTTTAGAGGTGTGCATGTTCATTTGACCAATAAATTTAACAATAGGTGAATTCAATGAATAAAGATAGTTGTGTAGGAATTCTAATTAGAGGTATTGTTGTCATAAAATTTTTTACCCTAGGACATTCTATGAAAATACTATAATTTTATGCAACATGGAATCATCTCTCAAGTTTGTGGGAATTTGTAAGAGGGATGAATCTCTAGATTATGAGGGCTAGCTCCCTAGATTCATCTTTAAGTGCTTATCACCTAATCTAATGCTTATTTATTGGAAAGGGTTAGGATTTTTCATGAAAAGGAAACTACACTAAAGAGGTGACACACCAAGACATATCCCACATACTATCACACTCCTACTAAGCAATGAAGCTTTCCAAAACCAATTTTAGGCATTGAAGAATCCTAACATAGTGTTTTAATGTGAAGGTAGGCATACATAGGATAATAAACAAAATAAATGATATAGGGGAAGATTTCACACCATAGAGACAATTACATACTTGAAGATGAGCCTAGTGCATTCATACACTTCACATGACCTGTTAAAATCAGAACTCTTGCTTATACATGAAGGATAAAGAGGAGTAAGGATAACACCATCACTTAGCTACACTATAAATCACTCACACAATTAGACAAAATGTTCTTAACTAAAAATGAGACTTGTACTCAATGTTTAAATACAAAATGAAATTTCATACTAGTAGGATCTCACCATACTAGCTGTGGTCTCTCTTACAATAGCCAAGATGGCTCACATTTATAGAATTTGGAAGAAAAGAGAGAGAAGAGAAGTTGAAGAGGCACAAGGACAAGTGTAAAAATGTGAGGATTAGTTAATAATAATATAAATGAGGTGTAAAATGATTTATGAAACTGATGTGAACATGTCTCCATCATAAATTGAGCCACTTCTTCAAATGTGGCATTGAAACTCTTCACAAGCATCTTTAAGTCTTGAAAATCATTAACAAGTGGAAAAAGGAAAGAGTTTGGTCATGATATCCCTTGGATAGTTAAATTCTCATCCCAAGGACACTTGGAAATCATATTTAATCATCTCAATTAGTTACATCACTTGAAATAATCAATTCCTATCTTAGGTGTCACAAGCCCTCTTTGTCTCACTAGGCCCAATTTGGCCAAAATAGCTAAAATTTGGATTTAGATAAATTTATGAAATATTTATTCATGTAAGGCCTATTTTAATCATATTTTACTGAAAAAAATCCATATATAACCATAAAAATCTCTTCAAGTACCCATTTTGCTCATAGAGCCTTCACCTAGGCTTAATCCTCTTGTAACCCTATTTTTACACAAGTCCACTTATGTAGGATAATTTATAAACTTAAAATACTAAGTGATACCATTTTTGAGTACCCTTTTCCTTCATTCTTCTTTTTTCCAAGTTTCATGGTGATAAAATCAAGGCAAGTGTGTTTTTTAGATCAATTAGCCTTCCCAATTAGGCTTAATTAGGCCTCTTTAGCCTAGAGACTAAAAATGCCTATTTTGTGATCCCACAAGTGTGAAATATAAAAATGAATTTGGTTCACTTTTTTTATGTCCTTAACATACCTCATATAAAAATTGGGCTCTCGATCATTTGTACAGACTCTTGTTCTAGCATTAAATGCTCTTTCTTGGCCTATTCTGTACAACCTTGTAATTACAAGTATGAAACAATGACATGAGATGAACCTCATGAGAGTCCTATAAATCATCCTAATAATTTAAAATTTTCAAACATCCATTTGAGTAGTTTTTTTATCCTTTCTCTCTCATTAGGTTCAAATCAAACTTCTTTGAGGGTTTTGGAGTGACTAACCCTCTTAGTGTTTGTTCATGTAGGATACATGTTGGATATTATTAAAAATACCAATAAGGGCTCCTCAGGGGCCTTATAAATCTTCCCCAAATATCTCTAGGTATCATGCAAAACTTGGTGGATGTTCCAAGCACTTGAAGTTGATCATCCATGTCTTTTTTACACCTTTTATGAGGTCTAAGTGTACTTTAAGCCAAAAATAAATTTTTGGATAGTGTTTCTACAATAAAATTGTTTAAAAACCTATGTATACATTCCATGAACATGTTAAAATTTTTATAATATCTCCTTAAGAGCTAGGGATGAAACTTGACCCCTATTTGGCATTAGGCTTATACCTTGCCAATGAGCTTACATGTACCTTTGAACTCCATATGACTTTCCAATGGCTTATTTTAACTCTTTATGGCTCAAAAACATACAATTTACCTCTATAAACATGAATTGATCATGTGGAAATCATACATTAGGTTGAAAATACATATGACTTCCAATTTGACTTCTAGCCCTAAGGCTTTTCTTCACACTTGACTGTAACCCTATCTTCCCTCAAATCCTCTAGGTTGATTTATAATGTCTCCCTTGGTGTGTTAAATATATTAAAATCATCTCTTGAGCTCAATTTGACCTTTGGTTACCCATTCCACCTTTTTTCTCACAAACTGTCTAGGTTTTGCATGGGAAAACTACCTCTATTCTGAGATAGAAAATGGGTATGTTTCCTTGTTTTTTTCATCAAAAAAATTATTTTAATATGTTTAAAAACTATCAAGGGTACACTATACCAATTTTTAGCCTTTAAATCCAAGGTTTGGTCACCTAACTATCACCATTTCTAAGGTAGACCTTGTTTAGATAGGTTGTGTGCAAGGTATATGCTATGTTTGGATGCTTTATGGATTCCCTTGAGTTTTATTTTGATATTTAAGGATAATTAATCCTTATAAAATCCTAATAAAACCATGTTATATCATATTTTCACTTTCAACCACTTCATGCCTTAGAAATTATGAATTGGGTCTATGACTATCTAGGAGGGAGCTCTTGTTTAACATACTGGTTGTAGGTGATTTGGATATTGGTTCATGCTTTATGGACCCAATAAAACTTAATATGGTGTTAAAAAACTTATTTGAATTATAATTTATAATATTAACAAGTTAATTCTTCACTCCTTTGAACCATTCTATCTTTCAATCCCAAGACTAGGCTCACTATTTGATGGGGATTGAGACACTAGAATCCCTGCCTGTAGATGCTTAGTTGAGATTTATTTGATGTTTTTTGGTCCTTATCTCCATTTTTATTAGGATATAAAACATATTAATTCCTTACCTTACCTATATACCTTAAAATTATTCATTAATCTCATGTTTGAGTCTTTAAAGAGGATACCCCTACCTTGACTAGGTTGAGACCATGTTGATGCCTATATGTACATATTCCTAGTCCACCTGTAGGTTGTCAAGGGATATTTGAATCCTGTTAGTGAAGGTAATAAGGTTTATATCATGGATTTTTAGGTAATAAAGTTTAATTTCCCAAACTCCCATACCTTTTTCACACCCTTTGAACATGGACATTGTTTCAAGCTAACCCATAGGTCTAAGACATCTTTTGCCCTGCCTATAGGCTTTTATGTGAGAATATGGATTAAAAGAGTGTATAAGTATTTTTTTGTCATAATATAATAATTTAGTATTAAATTCACTCACTTTAATGTTTTATTTTATTTTATAAACCCCTTTCATTCCTGACTGAGTTCACACCCTCAATTCCTCTAACTGTAGGTGTGTTTTTTCAGGCCTATAGGTTGTATTTAGGATCATTTAGATCATGGTAGTGAAGTCTAGGGATTTTTAAGGTTTCATTCAGATAAATAGTACTAAAATTATGACCCTATTTTATTATTAGGAACCCTCAACACCATCTCTTTGTTCCAATCATTGAAACATTACCTTTACTGTATACTCTGCCCTGTGTACATACAAGGGAGTATGCTTAAAAGGTCATTTCATGTAATAAAATTCTTATTCATGACCTAAGTGATCAAGACTAATTTTTTATTTATTTAACCTTTAAATATTAAGTTTAGAGTCCTTCATTCATAGTGTAGGTGGTAGCCTCCTTCCAAATCCTATAAACAACCCTGTTTACTTTCAATGGTTTACTAACAACCTTTGAGGGTCTGAAAACAATCTCATTATTGTCCTTTCAACCTCAAAATTGGTATAGTTTATTGCTTTTAAGTATTATTAATATTCCAAACAATTATTGGAATTTATAAACCATTTGGTTAGGCTATGTACAAATCTAAAAAACCCCAAGGACTTCTGTTTGGTCCATTTATGGACTAAGATGACAAAACTTAGTTACTTAATGTTTTGAATGAGAATCCTAATTATAGTACATTATATTATTTATGGAATGAAATAAATGACTCTTGAGAATTATATAACCTCAAAAATACATCCCATCATGCATTTCATGACTCACACCTCCATACAAATCTCTTGAACTCAAGCATAAGCTGACTATGAGCAGACTAAGCAGTGAACAAGGAGATTAGGCAATTTGGATTTGGAAGAGTATGTTAATTTGATTTTTCATAAAGGGTAAAAAATTAATACACATTTTTAAACATGAACCCAAGCATATCATACATCTTCAGGATCTCCTTCTACGTTGTAAAAACATAGGTTCCACACCCATGACTACAAACTTGGAAAACAAGTGTTATTTTGAAATATCCTTCAAATGCATTGAGAGAGGGGTTGTTGGATTATGATAAAAATATTTATAAGACATATTATATCTTTAAAAAACTTCATAAAACTCACACAACTCCATGGATTCTTGAAAACAAGAAACAAATGCACTATCATACCACTCTTGAATGCAATTCCATATAAAGCTGCCTAGAGTGTAAATGATTGTTCATAAAGGAAGAGACAAAAAATTGAAACTTATTAATATGAAATTGAATATAAATTAGATTAATATCCACCCCTAGAATCAATATTTCCAATTCTACCTGTATAACCCATGCCAAGTGATTGAATCTTCCCTTCTTTGGCTTGCTAATGAAAAATGAAGGAAAAGAAGTTGTAAATGGATATTATATGAAATTTTATGAAAAAAAACATGAATATGACCTTGGGGAGGTGAAGAGACACTCCACCACGTTTTTAATTGATGATGGACTTGATAAATCCATACAAGTTCCCAAAAACTCTTGTTTTTGAGGAAAAACTACCATTTCTTGATCATAATGGACTTATAAATATCACCTAACTGATTATGATGTTATTTTACCTATATACATTTATATACACCTTTATGACATATTTTTTAACTCTCATCATCTGTACAAGTCAATTAATGAGCTAGAAAAGTGGCCAAATAAACCTTTTAGCACCTAAAACCTAGTAAGTGGCTAATCTATGACTTGAAGACAGCTTAAAACTTAACAAACACCCTTTTAGGACATTTCAAAAATAAATTTATACTTTTAATAAGTTTTACCATAGTTTGCCAATGTTGAATTTTTTTGATAGGCCAATACAAAGAGGATGGGTTTCAGCAAGGACTAGGGAAAGGGTAAGTGAGATATGTAGGACAATAGATGACCTGATAGAACACATAACACTTTCTCTAAAAGTTAAAAATAGTAGGGTTTAACCCAAATTTGACTTGGGGTAAAATATGGTCAATAGGAATTTAATTAAATATTTATCTCTCTTCCAAATATGCTCTATGATTCAAATAAATATATTTATATGAAAATGATCCTACACATTTACATCTTCTTAGTGATAGCTCATAATCTCAAATCGTAAACTTTAAATCAATTTTTTTTACATAATTCCATTTCAATCCTTATTTTAAAAACATCTATGTATATATCATGTTAAACAACTTATCAAATGAGATTTATCATTTATTATGTTTCCATAATTTATCAACTAAAGGCTTAAATAATTAATACACATCAATATTATGTTTTGGTGATCTTTTATCAAAGTGTAAGTGAGATACCATCTTGTGTGGGTGGTATGGGGCACCCATGCAAAATTGTATCCATACATGCTTTTCAAAGATCATATTTTTTTCCAAGAGATAATTTGATGTTAAGATACTATTAGGATGGTAGGTTTGGGAAAACTATGGATTGATTTGTGAACTTTAATACATGACTATTAGGTGATTGAAAAACCCTAATTAGTCTCACTTTGACTCACCAATTTTTTGAGTTTAGATGTGACAAGGGGGATTTTTTAAATATAGTATTAGGGATATAATCAATGTATACATAAATTTTATCCTTTATTTTTATACAATATGAATATATCAATTCATTCTCTATTTTAATATCATACTTGCATCATGTTGTGTGGAGTAATTATATCATTGATTTACTTACACATTGTCCTCTTTATTTCATCATATTTGTATCTATATTTTTCATGAAGGATAGGGACACTTTCATTATATGAGAGGTATGTGGGGATTTGATAGGCTATATGGTTTAAGGTATATCCATCTATGATACTTTTACTCTCTACATCGTATAAAGTTGTTTCTAACTTTTGTGACGATCTCCTACTTTATCATTGTTTATATTAATAAAATAACTTACAGATTATGTATAATTCATTGTATTAGTATATATTTTGGAAAATATATATTAAGTTAAATTATGTAATTATTATGACCACAATTGATGTATCTAAAACTAAGTAATTGTATTATGTTTGTATTTTTTAAATATGATTAAAAAGAAATACTAATTTATAAATGTTTAATTTCTTTATTGTACAATTGGATAATTTATATGATCAAATAAATAATAAATGTTATGTGAATGTATATTTGAGATAATAATAGTGATATAAGTTATTAAACTTAATCAAACTTTATGTTAGTATAATTTCTTTGTACTTTTGCATTTGCTTCTTATTAATTATAATATTTGTAAATAAGCATGATAAGATCTAGAATAGTTGAGAAAGATTTAGGATTACCCTAAAGGATTTATTACATTTTTGGAATAAAATATTATGTTTAACACTTTGGCATAATGCACACATTCATGTTTATAAATTTCATAATAAAACATTATTTGCATAAGAACTAATGGGGAGGGTAGTTATCAGAACAAGGAACTTATGAGCAATACTGATAAGATATTGACCATGGTAATAATACCCAAGATAGTGTAGGTACTCTAGAAATAGATTTAAGAATTGAATCTAGATGAAGACATGGAAAAAATTAAATAAAATTATGAGTAATAAAACCTAAACTGCAACCAAAACCTTAAAAATCAAGGTTAAAAACACCAAAATTGATATAAAAAATGCCCTAAAAGAGAGCCTAATTTGAAATAGAATTGGATAGAAATATGAAATGGATAACACCACCAAATTATGGTGGAACCATGCTTGGTGATGGTTTATAATATTATTTGATCTATATGGAAAATTATTTTGATCTCAAGGATTTATTTAAATAAATCAAGGCAATTTTGGAAATGTATCAGCTTTTAAGTAAAGCTTCATTCTAGTGGACAAATCTAAAGGTTAAACAAGAGATTACATATAAATTCATCACTTTGGATATCTTTGTATCATATTTTATAAATAAATGGATATCAAAATAATACTTTAATGAAAAAATGAAATAATTTCAAAATATAAATCAAGAAGATATGTCTGTTACTGAATATTAGGAAAATTTCACCCAAATATTAAGGTATGTTCCTCAATACTAAAAGGATGAGAGATTAATAATAAAAAATTTCATATTAGTATCAATTTTTTGGATTGATGTGGATGTTTATCTTCATGGACCATTGAATATGGAATAATTTTTTGAGATAACAATAAAATAATAATAGAATCTCAAGACCATTACGTTAGTTAGGAAGGAATTTAAGGATAAAGGGAAGGGTCATCAAGAATAGTTACCCAATATTTTTCAAAATAATATCTTTATGAATAAAAATAACATAGATAAAAAAAATTTAGGCTTCAATAAGAATTTCAAGGGTCAAAATTTATCCAAGTTGAACAATGGAAATAGAGGATGAAACAATAGTAACAATCACAAAAATGATAAATATGATGAGGATAAACTAAGGAAGGGACAGGCCCTGTAGGATAATTTTTCATTTGTGGAAGTAGGAATTATTCCAATCATTTCCATAATAATACAAGTAGAGAAAATTTTAAAAAACCTCCATTGCCAAGTCACCAACTAGCTTTCCAACAAAGGGTTTATACAACAGTGAACAAAATTAAGTTGAATTCCATGTTACCGAAATGGAATAATAAGGTAAGATTTTTCATTCTCCCATTACTTTACTTATAGAAAATGGAGCAACCAAATGTTTTTTAGTCTTTTAAATTTTGGGGAAATTATCTAGAAAAGACATTTTCATGGAAAATAGTTAGATAATTCAGTATTGCAACCAAGTATAAAGGAATGTAGATCATTATATTTTTTGAATTTTAATTATATTTTCCTAGATTGAAAATAAAAGTTAAGTTATATGTTATTCCACTATGTTCATATGATGTTATTATAAGAGTCAACTAGTTATGGAAACATCAAGCTCAATTCAATTTATTTGCCAAGATAGTCACATGTCTCAATGATAATGATCACTTTATTATAATTAAAGGAATCAAATGTAAGATCAATTTAAGACAAATTTCAGCTATGCAATTGAAAATAAATCAAATGAAGGGATGTGCCATTTACTTAGTACACATAGATGAAGTTAAAGTTGAAATGGATCTCACCATAGATGTTTATCCATTTCCTTATGATTTTAGGGATGTTTTTTCCCAAATAATTAATAGGGATTACACATAAAATATAATTTGATTATTTATTAATATCTTACATGGTTCAAAACCAAAGTCAAGAACACCCCATAAGATGAAAATAAAAAAAAATGTTGAGTTGAAAGCCCAATTATAGGAAATCATTTCAAAGTGTTTGATTAATCAAAACATATCTCCATATAGTTCCTTAGTAATTTTATTTCAAGAATAAGGATGGTACTCTCAGATTTTGCATAAATGATAAGATGTTGACCAAATCCACTATTAAGAACAGGTATCCCTTACCATGCATATATGATATTTTTTATTAATTTTAAAAGGTTAATATCTTCTCAAAATTATATTTTATGTTAGGTTATCATCAAATAAGAATCAAGCTATGATACATACTAAAAACAACATTTATAACTCATTATGGGCACTATAATTTCATCATACTTCCCTTTAGACTTACAAATGCTCCTGTAACATTTATGAACATAATGAATTGTTTATTTTGAAATTATTTGGATGATTTTTTAACTATTATTTTTAGATGAAATTTTATTTTATTTAAAAACAAAGTAAAACACACAAAAAATATAAATTTAGTTTTACAATAATTAAGACAAAAAAATTATATGGAAACTTATCTAAATGTTCCTTATTTTAGGAGAGAGTACACTATATGTGCCATATAATCTCAACATAAGGGATATTAATAGACCCAACTAAGATAAAAATCATTATGGATTGGCCCTTTTCATAGAATGTGCATGAAGTTTTTAGTTTCATGGGTCTCAAATGATAATATATAAATTACGTGTAAGGATTTTCAAAGAAATTAAATCCAATCACTTCCCTATGAAAAAATGAAAATAAGTTCATCTATTTAGATAAGTGTGAAGAATATTTTCATCTTCTTAATGGAAATTTAACTAGTAATCTTATTTTAAAGATTCTTGATCCTAATGGCAAATTTTTAATTAATAATGATGTATTTGATGAAGGATTAGGTAGTGTTTTCATGTAGGGTATAAACTTGGTGATCTATGAGTCTCATAATCTTAATAAATATGAGATATATTACTCATTATGTGATTTGGATCTTGTAGTGATTGTTCATGCACTATAGATGTGGAGAAATTTCTTCATAGGAAATTATTTCTACTCTCAAGAAAAATAATTTATGAGTCATTTAATTTCGCTCAACCCAACATTAACATAAGGTAAAGGGAATGGTTAGATTTTTGAGTGATTATTAATTCAAAATTTTGCATATCAAATCAAAGGAAAGAAGATTCACATATTCCATTATTTAAGGAGATATATAAATTCTATAGTAACTATAAGGATCAATTTTTTACAACAAATTTTGAGTTATCTACTATTAGATGAGTTATATTTGAAGGTCAAGATATTCCTTGAATATAACTATTGAGATCATATTTATGGTGTCTATCATATATAAGGAGGTGGAGCTATTCAATTCAAACCCATAATATATGTACATGGCCTTATTGATTTGTGTATCATATTTTTGGAGGAGGATCATACAACTCCTTACTCAAATCACCCTGGTGTGATTAAAATGATTCCAAAATTCCAAAAAAATTATTTTTATCTAGGAATTGAAATATATGTTACAAATTTTGTGAAACAATGTTAAGATTATCAATAGGTCAAAGCTAAGCCTTTGCACCTAGAAGGTTATTTGTATCCTCATGAGGTCCCAAGATATAAGTGGAAAGTTTTTTGTATGGATTTTATTCAAGGATTCATAATGTATGAGAAAAATAATGCCATGATCTTATTTTTTTGTATAAAAACTCACCAAGGTTATGCATTTTATACCTAGGAATTCAATAGATGGTTCACCAATTTGGGAAAATAGGTATCTTCAAGAAGTGTTTGGATTACTTGGAATAGTAAAAAATATCAATTAAAACCATGATACTAGAATGGAATCTCAATTATGAAAAACTTTACATGTATCTTTAGGAACAAATTTGAATTTTATTACACCTTATCATCTAGAGACAGATAGTCAAACTGAGCAAATAAATCAAATTTTAGAAGATTTTATTTATATGTAATGTATGGATCAACAATACAAGTGGTAATAATATTTTCCTTTGGTCAAGATTACCTATAATAAATTGTATTATCTCTCAATTAAAATGGCACTATTTGAATCTTGTATGGAATAAAGTGTTTTACCCCTCTTAGTTAGGATAATCTAGCTGACAAAGTTGTAATTACACCTAAATTATTTTGAGATATGGAAGAACAAGTTAAAAAAATAAAAATAAAAATTGATAGAAGTTGTTAGCCAACAAAAGAGTTATGAAAATAAGAATAGAACTCCTAGATTTTTCACAATTTGAGATAAAGTTTTTCTTAGATTAAATACAAATAAAATATCCATTAATTTCTTAAAGTATTCCAAATTGGATTTGAGATATATATGGCCATTTAATGTCCTTGAATTAATCCATCCATTTTCTTAAAAAAATACATTTCCTCGTATTCTATCATGTTGCATTTTTTTTTCATGTTTATTTGATTAAAACTTACCATGTAGATATGTCACATGTCATTGATTGGAATTTTTTGTAGGTTCAAGATCCATGAGTGATATTGGTAGAGCCAATGTGAATCATTTATACTCTCAATTATAATTTGTGAAATATATAGGTCTCTTAGTGTAAGGTCCAAGTAAGTCAATAATCTAAATACAATGCTACTTGGGAAGAGTTTGAAGAAGTCTAAAAGGATTTTCCTTATCTATTTAGATAAATTTTATATATTAATGCAACCATCAAGACAATGTCTTTCCTAGAGGGGAAGGATGTCACACCCCATTTTTGATAATACACTAATTATTCATTTTTTGTTGATATGGCATGCCACATAGACTTATTTAGTTATAACATTAAATGATTTAATAAACTACACGTATCAATATTATTCATGTTTTGAATAATAAAAATATATAGTCAATTGTATTTTATTATATTATGTTGTTTTGGACTAGCATCAAATATAAATTATTTTGAATATCAAATGAAATCGATGTGTTTAATGTCAAATATTTTATTTATTTAATATTTTTATGATAGTGAATTTCATAACTTCATTTATATGCATTGATAAAATGCAATGTGCTTAGAAGCATTAATGATAAGTGGACTTGAAATCTGTGTGTTATTTTTTTAGAATCAAATATTAATGGCATGATTATGGTGTTAAACATTAAATAAATTCATTTTTATATTTTAAAAATTTATTTGATGAATATATTGTAATTATTTATTTATAATTTGTTTAACCACCTAACATGATTTTTAAGTGTGTGATTGCAATGCAAATTTATTTCCCTAAGAAAGAGGGAGGGTATCATTGAGGAGAGATGGATATATATGATATTGGAGGATAAAAAGAGAATGTGTCAAATGAAATTTTAAAAATTAATGATAATGAACTATGCATACACTTAAGGATGAGTAAGTAGTTTAATTGGGTTATTACTATTCTTAGTCACTTTATATGTGTTAGTGTCATTAAAAAATAAGCTTCAAGAGTCACACTCTATTAACCTTATCTTCCTCACCCATATCAATCCTTTCAATCAAGCAAGATCAAATGAGGAGAAATTTTTTTGTGACATAGAATACAATGCCTTTTTTTTTAACAAAAGGAAACATGAGTGTTTATCACTAACCTTGGTCATAAACTCTTAACCTTCCTCCTATGTTATTTCCATAGCCTTAGTTTATAGTCACTAATTTTTTACTAGCCATAATAGGAATTTTTTACTTCTTGTAGTGTTGAGTTATGTGTTGTATCTTGATCATGTGATTAGGTCACAAACATTAGTAATATTTATTAAAAATGGTAAAACATAAATTTTATTAGTAAACTTAAATTTTAAATTATAGTGAAAAATTACATGTGGAATGCATTTATGAGATTTTAAACCCTGTTTATAATAAATGGTAATTAATAGATAATTTTGGTATCAATATTTATTTTACTTTTCATTCTAATTATTGTGGTCTTATTTTGTCCTTAACTAGCATCAATAATTTGATATAAGTTATTTAATCAACCATGTCCAATTTTTTAATCTAATTACATAAAACAAATATTTAAAATAAATTTAAGAAATTTATTTTTTAACTAAAAATATTAATTAAATGGAAAAAAAAAACCATCCTAGCTGACTAAAATTTATGAAGGAAGTTGGAATTTTGTTTAGTTTTCTTCCACATGGATTGTGTTAGCCCAATATCAAGAGGAATAACTCAGAATTTACATTTTAAAGAAAGCATTTCACACAAAATTTAATAAATTATTACTTATGGATGTTATTTATAAATAAGTTAAAAGCTTACAAATATTTTATGGGTGGTTATAAGATCCAACTAATTACCATGAACTAAATCTCACTTATTACTAACAAAACATAAAGTAAATAAGTAAACAAACAAATAAATTTGAATCATAAATAATCCAAAAAACTCCCCCTTGATCCAAATGGGTATATAATATGAAATAATTAGAGTGATGATTCTGAAGTCATAAAAAAACTTTATTGCAACTGTAACTGGTGTATTTTACCTCTTAGCATGGATCACAACTAATGTTGTTCCATAAATAAGTGTGCCCTGTGAGTTGTGGCATAAAAGGTTTATGAACACAATCAAGTCCTAATCATCCCCTATGATCATTATAGCATACTATATTAGAACATGATCGAGGCCTATCCAACTAAATCAATCCATATAAGGCTCCACCTAGAATCCCATCAAAGTGACCAACCTGTACTATGTATGACACATCTTCCTAATTTCTAATAAATGCTAATAATGTTTACTCAACACTATTGGTTCTAGCAACCCCTATCAACTCATACTATCACTAATAATTGATCAAATAATAAACAATGTTATATCTTCTCTCATTACCAGGTGAGAGGTGATAAGTTATGTAATGAGAGAAAAAAATCAAATAATCATGTCTACTCCATGTCATTAATATCAAGGATATAAATCCACAACTAAAACTGAAAAACCATACTACTACTACCAAAATTAGAATTCAAAATTTTGACCCAAAATCTGAGTAAATAGATAACTAAAGAAGGGGAATAGTCATCTAGCCTCCAATAGATCCTCCAATCTTTAGTGTGACACTTACACTTTGTCAATCACAAGGATCATGATGGACCTATAAAAGATGATGTGTTCACTGACAACACAAACAAGAGGTGGAATTTGGAAAAAAAACATTTTGAAGGCATTGATTTCCACCAAAAATGCACCTCTATACATCATTGAATATATTTGTCACAAAATCATAGAAATAAATTTTAACTCATATAATTGACCATTGTGATGTGTCTAAATTGACTAGTCACATAACCACCTTCAGAAAAAATAATGATTTGTTAATAAAAGTGTCATCATACAGCTATTTAATGATAAATGTGAAAAAATTATGACCAAAATGAAAGCTTTGGATGTTTGAATTCTTGACCTTTTTTTAGTAAATGACTCATAAAATATGTTTTACCAATTACTCTATAAGAATTTTAAAGCCTAAAATAGAATATTTGCTATTTAAAATTAGTTTTTCTATGTGGATAAATTAAAAAAATAACTTATTCTTCAATAAAAATAATAACTTACATGTAGTAATTTTTATTGCCCATGAATTTTTTTTTACTTCAAATTGGTGTGCACCCCCATGTCACCCTAAATCTTTCCAAAAACTATTTAGCAAATTGAATAGTTATCATTAATATTTTATTGTAGTTGATATGCTACACCATTACTAGAGACACCATTTTTTTAGGGGATTCCATGTTGATGGATTTGTTTCAAAACTCTTAAAAAATATGTACAACTTTTATAGAGAAAGGGAAAAATCCATACAAGTTACCAAATGAATAATGAAAAAATACATATTAGTTATGGAACATATGGGATGACATTACATGTTGGGGAGGCCATACATATCAAACAAGGGTTTCAAAAGTCTTTTAGGTCAGCTTGGATGAGATTTAAGGCAATGAAATGGTCCAAAACTATTAATATTTATATTAATGAAATATTAATACTCCTCTTTAGATATATTTATACTTTTATGTAGAATTTTAATAGAGATATTAATGAATTTATGAAAAATAAATGGTTTTGTTTAAATTTATAACTCTAATTTTATGTATTCTTATAACATTTTACTGTATAAAATTATTAATGCATAATTAACAATTAAATGAAGTAGTTTCCCAAAAATAATTAAATTTATTTGTTTTAACTATTTCATTTTCAATCTCCAATCCAAATTAGTTTAGTTGGGTTAAATATAAAGATGGATATTGGGCCAAATTATTTTTTATTCATGTATTTATTTTCCCTCTTACCTCATGAAGTATCAATATGAGTGGCAATACCAACATTAATAGTAATTTTACCTTTTATCTTGTGCAAATAAAATACTATATGGGTATCTTATAAACCACACTATTATTAATTTTATTAATTAATATGTTATAATAATTTGAAACATTTTTATAACATTAAACTAAACTATTAGAGATACCTCAAACCCCTTAAGGAATTTTAGAGGGGTAAGTACTCATTTAACCAATAAACTTAACAAAGAGTGCATTCATTCCATAAACATAATTGCATATGTATTCTACTTGGAGGTATTTGATTTAATATTTCTCCCTCTGCCAAATATGATATATGATTTAAATAAAAATATTTCTATGAAAATACTCCTAAAATTTTAACTCTTCATATTAATAACTAGGAATATTGAAACATTAACTCAAGATCACTTCTGTTACAAAATTACCTATCAATCCTTGTTTTACAAACATCTATGTAGAGATAATGTTAAGTAGAGTCTGAATTTAAATTTATTATCTACTAATTTTCAATAATCCATCAGCTAAATGCTTAAATAATTAATACATGTCAATATATTTTTTTTGTAATCCTTTATCTAAGTTTGAAAAAGGTACCACCTTGCATGGGTGGTATGGGACACCCATGAAATTTTTTATCCAATGCATGTTTTTCTAATATCATAATTGTTTTTTTCTTGGAGATCAATTAATGCTAAGATATTGTTAGGATGGGTATGTTGGTTAAATTTAGGGATCAAGTTGTGAACTTTGATATGTAAGTACTAAGTGACTTGAGAAATCATATTTAGTCTCATTATGACTCAACATATTTTTGAGTTTGGATGCGATAAGGGGGGATCGTTAAATACAGTCTTATGGCCATTATAAATGTATTCAATAATTTTATCATTTATTTTTATACATTACAAATATACCAATTCTTATTTGGTTCACTATCATAATTACATCATGTTTCATAGAGTAGCTATAGTATTGACCTACTTACACATTGACCTCTTTATTTTCATCGGATTTGTATCTATCTTCTCATGAAGGGTAGGTCCATTCTTAATGGATGAGATGTATATAGGGTATCTAAAAGTTTATATTGTTGGAGGTAAATACCTCTATGATACTTTCCCTCTTTGCATCTTATATAGTTGTTTCCAAAGTCTATGATGATATCCTACTTTTTCATTATTTCTAATAACAAAACAACTTACAGGTTATGTATAACTACATTGTATTTGTATATATTTTGTAAAATATATATTCATAATATTTTTCACTATAAATGATGTAATTATGAGTATTAAAAATGATATAATGATACCTTAGTAATTATCTTATGTTTTTATTTTTAGAATATGATCAAAAGGAAATATTGATTTATGAATGTTTAATTTATTTATTATATAATTGGATAATTTATATTATCAAATAAATAATAAATTATATGTGAATGAGCACTTGAGATAATAATAGTGATATATGTTATTAAACTTAATCAAACTTGATGTTAGTAGTATTACTTTGTACTTTTGCATTTGTTTCTTATTAATTGTAATAATTTTTAATAAGCATGATAGAATTTAGGAGAGCTAAGAAAAATTTGGGATAATTGATTTTATTCTATTTTAAGTCCATTTTCAGGAGTAATTCAAAAGGGTTCTTAAAATTTTAAAAATGGTGGATTAAATATTCATAAAAAAATATTTTAATTTTTCATTCTAAATATATTTTTCCCTAATACAATTTGTGTTTCTAATTTGAAAAATATGGTTATAGACTCCATACATGTAATGTATAAAACATTTTCTACAATTCACATTAATTTTATTAAATATTAATACAACATAATCCTATAATTACTTTTCCAAAATTCTTTCCCATGAAAGTAAATATATACAAATATTCTTTACATTTTATTACATGAATGCACAATGATCAATATGTTTTTTTAAAAATTATTTTCAAAACATTCATGAACTAAAGATAATAATAAATTAGGATAATTTAATTAATATTTTATTTTTTCATACTCATATAAATTATGCTAATTTAATAATAATTTTATAGCTTTTTCTTTTATATTTGTTCTCAGCTTGATATGTTTACTATGTTATGATAAAATAAAAAATGAATATATCCTTAACGTTTAAAAAATTTAACCAATGTTTATATAGGCTAACACATTACTCAAATAACACCTTATATCTCCTATTTTTTACCTAAAATTCCCCATTATTTTATGAATGTGCCCCAAATAAAATTCACATTTACTCAATTTGAAACCATTTTTTTTTCTTATGTCAATTTTTTCCTATAAGAAACCTAATTTCATGAAACCATTTTTTATTTACTTATGTCAAATTTTTATTATAAAAAACCTAATTTCATTTAATATCTAAATTAAGGTGTGGTTTGGTGTGCCATGTTATCAAATTGAATTCAATTTCCTTAATCATGCCTATTTATGCCTGTAGTTTACCTAAATTTCCTCTTACACACACAAATGTTTCCCAAAATGTTTTTCATTACTCAAGTCACAATTTGAATTTTAATGTTGATATTAGCCTATAATGGATATAATAAAATACATTAATGATATAAAATGGTGATTTGGTGTTCATGTGTCACCAAATTGACAAGTCCCCAATCACACTTATTTTATACCAAAGTCCACTTCGATTTTCCCAATCCTACATAAATGTGCTCCAAATCATCTTTAGTTTTTATTGATTTTAAATGGTTGGGTTTTTATATAATTTTTATGTTATAATGTATATAATTATAGGTAATATTGACATAAAATTATGGATGGGTTTGTGTGGGTCATCATATCAACCTACACCACCCAAATCATATCTATTTTTACCCCAATTCAAACTAAATTAGCTTGATAACAAGTGGGATTGATTTTTATTTATTAGTGTTTGCCTATAATGGACCTAATTTAATAATTTATCAACATTAAGGGGTGTTTGGGTGTGCATGAGTCTATAAATTGACATGCATCTCCCCATTCACACCTATTTGGTCTTGAAATTTATCTAAATTGGCATAATCCTACAAGAAGGTACTCCAAATCATCTACATATTTCCAAATAGGAATTTAATTTTTTATGTCACATTTTTCCTATAATATATCTACCCATACTTTATATTAAAAATAATTTATGGTTATTTGTGCTTAGGTCACAAAATAGACTTGAATTTTCTAAATCACACATATTTGGACCCAAAATTTACCTAATTATCTCCATCATGCATGAATATGCCCAAAATATTTAAAAAATTCCATAAATTTAAGTTGATGGGCTATTTTGTGTTTATTATAACCTATAAGGAATTTAATGACATCAATATCGACATGAATAGTAGTTAGGTGTGTACAAGTCACTAATTTGACCTACATTACTGTTATCTTGCCTATTTTTTCCAAAATTCATAATTATTTGATGAGAACTTGCATGAATGTGTCCACAATCATTTTAATTTTATAAAATTTATATAATTTATACATATTGGTCAATAGGTCAAGGTGATTTAAAACATATGATTTGAGGTGATATTAGTCAATGGTGCTCTCAAGTAAATGAGAAACATTTTATATAGAGTAGGAACAAAATGCCTAATTTAAAACTATTTTTAATCATGAAGTTCCAAAATTACATTGGTGTTACATGGGATTTGAATCATCCTAAAATCATTACTTTTACTCTAGTTATTATATTTCATCATAAAAAGTAGATCTAAATATGACATGGACCTTAAAAATCCACAAGTCATAAGGCCTTAGTTAGGATAATACAACCATTGACATTCATAATAGTTTCAACATTCAAATCACATGGGGGCTTACACATATCACACCATTCTCTTTTTTCCATTATTTGAAGATGATAAACAATGTGTATATATATCTTGAAAATAAGGATGAAGCACATTTGAGGAAATGTGAAGAGAAAACATGTCTAAAACTCTTCATCTTTTCTATAATTTAATTAATTTATATGCATCGTGATTCTAAATTTATGATAAATATATATTACTTAACACACGTTTATAATTTTCTTACATGATGTATTTTTATTCCATTTTCTAGGTGAATATTCTAATTGAATTGTCAACATGTTTCAACAAGTTACACAAAAAATATATTAAGTAAATAATTTTTGGTTTATATATCATTTAGTTATTTACAATTATTTTTAATTTTATTATATAATTAAAAGTATATACAAGAAATGTTCCAGTTTAAATTTGTTACTGTTGGAAATGTATTGAGAGATATGAAAAAAATCCAACCAAAAACTATGAAGCAACTCAACCAATAACAAGTAGAATTATATTTGTGCATTCATAGATTACTATTATAAAATTATGTGGATGCATCACATGATTTGAACTATAGGTTATCACATAATTATATCACTTAAATATTTAGGAAAAATTAAATTACCATATGTAACATATCATATACTAAATATATATCAATTTTATTATTTGATTATTATAAAACTTTATTTTTTCTCTATATTTCACAATACAATCAATATTTTTATGTCAAATTATCATATTTCATAAATCAATATAATGTTGAATTTTCAATTGTTATAATAGATCATACTTTCAATAAAAAATGTAATAAGTTACATATTAATACTTATTTTATATTATAATGTATCTAGCTTAACCATTGTTATAAAAATACAACAATTAGGAGTGATTGTTAAAAAAAAATACATACCAAATAAATGAATTCTCAATCTTTAGATTAAAATATGAAACTATGCTTTAAATTTTGATAATAAATTTTAATTTTCTGAAATTAAACTTGGTAATTATATGATAATTTATAAATTGAATTATCATAGATAGGAAGTAGAATCATTAAAACTTTATTAACTAATGTAATTATCTTTATCAAATAATAGTGGCACACTTTAATGTATCATTCATAATATTGTATTAACCAAGCATATACATATTAATTTATATACATTCAAATAATTATTAATATGGAGGGTTTAAGGCATAGTTTTTGGAGAAATACTAAAGCATTAAAGGTTGGTCTAACAAGTGGGGAAGTTCAAAACTATGAAGGAACCTCCAAAGAGAATCATTTGGATATTTAGGAAGACATAGTGAAAGATATTATGGAGGGATTACATATGATCAAGAGTAACTTAGTTGCATTATATTATAAATATATAGGATTCAATAAATTTATGTCCACTGAAGGTTCAAGGAATAAAAAAAAAGATATTCATCCATTGATTGTCAATTATCACCAAAATATCAATGCTGATTTTTATAATTTAGGAGAAATTCTTAAAAATCAGGTTAAGCAAGACAAGATTGAGGAGAAACTCATGTTAAAAAAGGTCATTATTAAATGAGTCTTTAAAGAGAGATATACCTTGAAGTAAAATGTTAATAATTCTATCCAGGAGATTAGTCTTATTCACATCAAGGATGACCAAAGTGAGGTTAATATTCAGATGAAAAGTCTTAGAGACTAAGTGAGTACTCTAGAACATGAAAATGTAGATTTGAAAGATAATTTAAATAATTTGGTGATTTTTAATAAAGTTTATATGAATAATTATAGTATAGGTATGCATTCTCTTATAATCATGTTAGGTGGAATAGGTTGAGATGTCATCTAGTTAGAGGGTCAAGTGTAGTGGTTGTACTAAGGAGATTAGTCAAGTTCCCTAGGTATTTAAACAATTATATATGGATTTGAAGAAAATTATTCAAATCTAGGAAGAGGATTTTGGATTCTAGAAAGCTTAGTTTTTTTAGGCTACATTGATTTTAGTTTGTTTTGGTTTTTATCTTGTAGTAGACATTATTGAAAATTTGGGCTGCTAGGCCTTGTGTGTTGGCTTCTTGTATAGGGTTGGATCCTTGGTTAAAAAAACCCTTTTGTTTACTAATAATAATAATAAAAATATAATTTAATTTATAAATAAAATATATATTAAAAAAATATTTAATTTAGGAAACTATGAAATATATTGATAAATTTAATTTATATTCAAAATAAAAAATATATTTATGATAAATCAAGATTTAAATATTTAAATGGTTCTCAAGGGTTAACCACACAACCTTAGATATTTTATCTATAGAATAATTTAATTGATTATAAAATTCTATAATAATTAAAATAATATAAATGGAAAGAATTATTAATAATTCCACAATTTTAACTCCATGAAAATATGATTTAACAATAAAAATTTAATAAAAATATTTATGATGATGTATTCCTAAAAAGGAAGGACGATCCCTTTAAAAAAAGTACTACATTAATTATACCAATATATCATAAAAAAAATTACAAAATAAATATCATGTTAATGAAAATAAAAAATTAAATAAAAATATATATTGAAAAAAATAATAACTCTCTATAGATCATACACATTTGTGTATCATGATATACATTTGATTTGTATTACTTTATTGCTTCTATTTTGGGCGTCATGTGCACATTGTACTCATGGCTAAGAGGATACGGAAAATAATATATTAATTTAGAATGGCTAATAATAAATTAATTTTATTCATCATATATATTAAATTCAAGCAACCTATAAATAGAATGGTTAACATAAACAACCTAAAAATTTATGTCAAATTGCATTTATCATGCATTGAAAATTGACGAAGCAATGTGATTATATTTAAATATATAATAATATCCATGTTACTATCTAAAAATAAATGAAATAAAAGTGTTTGCAAACATAAATGCCTTTATATTACATCAAAGTTATATATAATTAAATAACATTATAAATCTATGATAGGAGTAAGTAGTTGGGTGAACTTTGAAAATTAAAAAGAGGGCCCTAGAGTTCGTTCACTTAATATTGAAAGCTTATATAGATATTCTTGGTCATGGGTTCAATTTGTGGTTTACTCATAATATGTAATGAAGGTTTCATTTTGCACCACTTAGAGGTTAGAAGGGATATTGCCTTATGGTAATATAGACAACATTGAGCTATTGGGATAAAACTCAATTCCTTTGTACAAAAATAAAAATAAAAATAAAAATAAAAAGTTGATTTAAAAATAAACCCAAATGCACTTTAAACAAAGAACATATAAAATGTTATTAAATTAGAATTAAAATATTATGACAAGAATATTAAAATTATAAAAACAAGTTTTTAAGGAGAGATGATGTGATTCTTGCCATGAAAAAGTACACAATCAAAATATAAAAACAAAATGATGTCATTTATTTCATCACAAATAACATTAATAAAAATATAGGAAATCCTAGAATGAAAGTTAAATGGATACCAAAAAGGTAAACATTCATAACAAGAATAAAACTGAAAACATTGTTAATCCATTTGTTTTTGTTTTCAATATGCAAATAATTTATATCCTTCCTTTTATTTTTTACCTTTCTTTCATATCCTTCACAGTCCATTCAATTCTTTAGGAGATAAATAAGATGAAAGTTGTTCTTTGTGGGAAACAATGGTTCAACATATCTAAACATGGGTTGTAAAGAATGAGATGATATAATGTCTTACCATGATAATCTTTTCACCCATGAAGTTGAGGAAACTTCCTTATAGGGATCAACACCTCTCAGGATCTTCTACTATTCTACATTTTCTCACATGATTCCCCTCACACCTCCAAAACTTCATCAAACATCTACTACTAAAGGCATGTGGTATCCTTATAGTCATATGCAACCTATTCTTAAAATTCCCTTTGCCTTTTTTATTCCTTTTCATCTAAAAAATGGGTATAATCATGCAACAATAAGGCTATATGTCATTTATAATTTCATATGAATAATAAGCATGATTAGTTTTTTTTCTTGAGTTTAAATTTTTATTGTAAAGATTATCATCAACACTAGGTCATGTACTTATAAATGCATATGTGGCTTAGTGGTAGTAGGATTATATGTATATTGACATTAGGGTTCAAGATAAACCTGTAATTTTTTTGAAATAGTAATTATATAAGTACATATAGTACATTAGAAACCTTACATAAACATACCAAACTTCATAAATGTAGTTGAAAGATAAAATGTTTAGAATTTATAAATTATATTTCCTTGTTGATATAAAATTGTGAGACCCCTATTTTCACAATGCTTAGTTTTAGACATTTTGTGTTGTACAAGCATCCTTTTGAGACATGTTATATATATTATTGATACTCAATAAATTATTGGTCCCTTATGTTTGAGACAAATATTATATATATTATGTGATGTTGTTTATTTGCTTATATAAGAAGGCTCATATGCTTAAATTAGATAATTATTCTATTCATTATGATGTCAATGACATGCATATGTGTTTCCTCAAGTTAATTATTGAGATTTTATGCCTTGTATATGATCATATGTGCTTTGTATGATTGGAATTACTTGTATATTATTTCATTCAACTAATTCAACTATCTAGGATAGGTCATTTTATATGCATATTATTGTGTAGGTGACAAAGAAGGATAATATGTTGGATATTAATATTATTTAGTTTCAGTTTATCTTTTTAACCTAAGTTTTTAGGTGTGTGTAGGTTTTTTATTTATTTAAATTTTTAATTTACTAATTCCATATTTTATGAGGTGTCACACCTATTTTGTCATTTTTTATGGAATTTTGGAGTTACATGTCACATGTAACTCCCGCCACGCTTGTCACAAATTTTCCCCTCACTTGATGGGGAATAAGAACATCTGATGCATACTAATAAGGTGGTGTAAGGTCATTATGGTATTATTTATAACTCCATATTCTTTACTCTGTGTTTGTAACTCTATTTTATTTCATCTATTTCTATTTAAATATCTCTCTCCTCCTCTCTTATACATTTGAAGTTATATCTTCTTCTCTATTCTCTTTGCTTCCAAGATTTTATTCTTGAGAATAAGTTATTCGCAAGGCTTATTAATACATGTGGAATTTTTCCATTAATTTTGTTTTCCCACTTCAAAACTTCTATCTCAAACTTGTGGTTTTCTTACTTTGAAGTAGCTTTATTCCCTTTTCATTCATTATTTCATGTTTTCAACATTAATTTTTAAAGATCTTAGCATAATTCATTCATGGTACTAGAGAAAGTTTGTTTTTAACATTGAATTTTATATATTTGTACTCATTTGGGGTGGAGAAATTAAAAATTTTGACACTTTTTTTAAAGGATTTCCACCCTTGAAAACATTTCTAGTGTATTTCATCATTTATCTTTACTCATTAATGCATGGAACTAGTATATTTAACATATTTGAATGTTAATCACCAATTTTAGGTTATTAAAGAAAGCATTTTTGAGTTATTTTTGGTTTTGTCAACTATTTACTTTCACAAGGTATGTTTTTTTAATCCATTTTGTTATTTTTCCTTATTTATCGGCACACATTTTAGGCATAAACCTGTCTTTTATGGTTTCCTTTTAAATTTTTTCTTCTACATGATAGTGAAATTACCCCCCCCCCCCCCTTTGATATTTTATTCTCCTTGGTCAACATAATTTTTTTTGCTATTAACCTCCTTTTGTATGCTCATTATTAGGTTGGTGTTTCAATCCCACCCAACCCTTTATACTTGTTTTATTACTTTGATATTTGAAACCTTATATTTTTTTTTGAGTCTAATATCATAAGTCATCTTACCTCTCTTATGAGGCATCCTCTTGTTCTCCTTTTTTTTTAGCATCATTATCATTTTGTTCTATTTATTGTTATCATTTGTCTTTATTTCTACTTTTAGTTTTGATCTTTGTTTTAGGTATACATATTACTCATGTGAATTTTATGCTTTATCTATTGATTGGGTTTTTTCTCTATAAAATTATTTATATTTTACTACATTGTGCCTTATCTCATTTCATCTTTTTATTTTTAGCATGTTATTTCCATGGTGTTTTTTTACCTGCAAGGCATTTTAAACTAAAATGTGATCTTTTTTAATTTTTGCTCATTTCCTAGTGTGGAATAACATATTGTGATTTATATTAGAATATCTTAATAAAAACCTTTATGATTTTATTTAAATTTTCTTATTCTATTTCTATCCTATTAATTTGGTACCTTGATGTGGCATGTGTTTTCTATTGGGTATTTTCTTCCTGCAAAGGGTGTGCTCTTTCTCTACTTCGCTACTCTTTTTTTTAATTTTTTTTCTTTCATTACATTTTTTACCAACACAAGTTATTATTTGAATCTTGACATATGACATACTAATTTTAGGAATCTTATCCTTGAATTGATCCATTTCCTAGTATTTTCTAACTGTGTTAATCATTTTTTTAATTTTTTTCATTCATTAAATATAAAGCAAAAAAACAACATTTGTCATTTTTAAAATCATTTAAATCACAATAAAATCAAGATTTTCATTTTTTTAAATAAAATTAGCCACTATATTTATATGTCTTAAATCCACAAAAATAATTTTCCTTGATTTAAAATTTAAATTAAAACCATATTAATTCTTTTTAATTTCACATTTTGATATTTTTTTCAAGGAAAGAGGTTTTATTATTCAATTTTAAAATTAAAGGCAAGAAAATATAATTTAATTTTCAAATTAAAATCACATTTTTTAATCCTATAATTTTTATGTGGTATGTTCAAACAACATCTTTTTCCTACACTTTGGCTACAATCATTTGATGATCATTTTTGGTGTTTTTAATCCCTCTCATGTGTTTTTTAATAGTGTATTAGTGATTTTTTATGTTTTATGATTTCATGGTCATGTAAGCTTTCTCAACATGAAGAATAAAATTTTAATTGAATTAAACCTACCTTAACTAATTACCACTTATGAAAATCCCATATGAAATACTTTTTCACCTTCAAACACTTATTGCACATCATCAATGGTAAAGAATCCAAACCAACTGAAACGTCTTCCACTAAATTTGGGTAATAATGGAAAGATAGAAATAAAGGGGATTTAATTTTAATTAGAAAGAATACGAACCCAAAACAATATATGTGCATATTGATGTTTGTTTAATTATTTTTGTTATTTTGTCAAAACTTAAATATGTTTATGATGTTATGAATGATTATTAAAAAAAATAAAGATCAACTTTAAGATTTACAATATAATGATTTTAAATATATGGATGATTTTTGATAAAAGTTCATTCCTTGAATTTGAAGTTATCTAGTTTAGGTGTTAAAATTTCATATTTTAATTTAATTCATATTATTATAAAAAAAGTTCTTACCTAGACATTTTCAGTAATTCATTACAAATGTTCATGCTCAATTAGTTATTCCTACTTTTTCATCTCAGTTGATATTTGATATATTTTTTACTTTATTGCATCAAGAATAATAAATATTAATTAAATTTGGTAGTCTTAAATCAAATAAACATTAATTTATGTCTAAAAATCAATACAAGAACAACAAAGACAATTCTACATCTCACAATGCAAATGACAAATAAGAACGCAAGTCTAATTCAAAACCAAAGAAAAATATAGAACATAATTATTGAACTAAGATTTCATTTTTGAAAACAAGACATTATAAATAGTAAGATAAAAGTAAACATTATTGTTATTACTCACATCACTTTTTTATTTAGAACTTTTGCTAAGTGTCTAACTTTAAATTATATTTTCCTTAAAAAAATTATGCTTACTTATTGTGTTCAATAAAAAATGCCCTTTTTTAGCTTTTTTAAATGCATAATATTTTTTTCATAATATTTTACCATATTTACACATAGGTTTCTCATTATGTTTTTAATAACTTATTTTTGACCATGTAGGATTAAACACATTAGAAGTTATCTTTTTTCTCTTATTAATTATAATTTTATTACATTGAATTTATGTAGTTCCTATTTTATGGTATCATTTTTTTCCTTAACCCAAATATTTGGTGTTAGATTTTATGTTTTGTAGGTTATTATGAATCTGTTTATATCATATTTTTTAATTTTTTCTAAAGTAGATTGACCATATTTATTTCCTAATAAGATTCTTGTATATTTTTAATGATGACACCTCCACCTCTTCTTTATTTCTCAAAATATTGAAATGTTTATTTATTCATCTCGAAATAAATTATCATTGAGGGGGAGAATTAGGTAGTGTCAACTTAATTCTTTATTTATAAATTTTTCTCCACTTTTATAACCCCAAATTAATCTTAAGGGGGAATGTTTTAAATTAATATTATTTGGGTTCACTTTATAATTTTATCCCAAGTTTTAAGGTTTATGTAGATTTTGTATTTTATGTGAATTTGTAATTCACATAAATCCATTTTTTATGAGGTGTGGCATAAAATTTATTATTTTGTAGGAAATCTTGGAATTACATGTCACATGTAACTCCATCCACACTTATCACACACTTCCCATTCAATTTATTGGGAATAGAAACATTTGGCACACTTTAACAAGGTGGTGTAAGGTCATGATGGGATAATTTATAACTCCATCTTCCTTCATTTGACTCTATTTAAAGAGTTATCTCTTCCTTTATTTTACATTTAAAGTTTTATCTTATTA
This sequence comes from Torreya grandis, assembly GCA_037957365.1. NCBI lineage: Eukaryota > Viridiplantae > Streptophyta > Pinopsida > Cupressales > Taxaceae > Torreya > Torreya grandis. The sequence goes on from JARHVA010002272.1 coordinate 2,464,475, forward strand.
TCTATTCTCTTTGATTCTAATATTTTATTCTTAATAATAAATTAAGCCTTATTAATACACTAAGTTTTTTCTATTAATTTGGTATCCCCACTTTAAAACTTGTGTCTCAAACTTGTGGTTTGTTTACTTTGAGGTAATTTCATTTCAAATATCTTCACATAATTCCTTCATGATGATTGAATTGGGACTCTGTTGGGCATGAGTACATCATTTTTAAAGTGGTGGCATATTTACTTGACCCTTTCATGATTAAAACCATTACTTATGTTATTTGTGAATCTAGTTGGAAGTTGTGTACTTCCTTAACCATCCTAATATTATTCAACCCCATAGATACTATTCATAAATATTATTATAAAATTCAAGAGTATCCTTTACTTTGTATTTCATTAATAAAGTGTAATTATAAGACACATAAGTGTCCCTATTGACCTAAAAATTTGATGGACGCATTCAACCATCTTTACAAGTGGATTTTTAGTGTTTTATAAGTGATTAGAGGTGCATTTAAGGCCCTTGTTAATTATATGATGGGTTGAGATCTTATTTTGAGTGTATATTAATCCAAAGGAATAACCCATGTGCCATTTATGGCATGGGATAATGGGATCATTAATTAGGGATAGAATTCTTTGTTTTCCCACATGGGCTTGTAAATGATGTTATTGCTACGAGAGACTTGTTGACCTTGGGAAAAAGGATGGTAAGGGACACATGTTGCATGACCACTATTATTTAGAGGAGATTGCTTATCTTATTTGAGGATGTGAAGCCTTATTTGATGGAACTTTTTTCCATTTTAAAAATTGTAAATTGGAAGAGAGCTAGAGAAGAAAGAGGAAGCCAATTAAAAAAGGAAGGATCCTTGGTGAGAATGAGAACATAGCCTTGCACCTATGGAGGTGTATTTTTTATATCTCAAAGTAGAAATAAGGTAGGCTTACATTTAACCTTTTGTTTTCATGTTATGTTATTTACTTTGAAATGAGAGGCTTCTACCTTATAATTTTACTTGTTTTCAAGAGGTGTAGGGCTACTTGACCTACACTATTTTTACTGATGCTTTCCATAATTGTGCATATGGCCACCATGTTGGTTTTATTTACCACTTGGAATTTATATATGCATAATCCATATTATTTTACTTGGTTATTTTTAAAATTAATTTATTGTTTCATTTTGGCATTATTAGGTTGCCTAAATTAGATTGAGTTTACTTTCCTTGTTTTGATCTTTTACATAGTGATAGTGGATAGTGGAATCGGGTTCATATGCCCTCCTACATATTAAAACCATAGTTCCTATGAATTTCTATATGGAATTTTATTATTGTCGACTATTCTAATGTTATCACATGGCCAAAAGATGAGATAATAATAAGGATACATCCCCACATTCATATTCTCCTTTGGTAGTTATTCTATGTTGGAAATATGTTTATGTATTCCTTGTTATCATTATGGTATTTTAAATGGTTAGTTTTTTATTTTCATTCTTGTGTTTGGTATGAAAGTCTCTTATATGTAAATGAACTTGTAAGCCTCCTAGATGTGTTTCCTAGTGAGTGATCCTAGTCATGTTTTAGCTATCATCCAAACATCATATTTTCAACTTATTCCACCTTACACAAATGATGTGAATATCATAAATTTTGGGATTCCTAGGGAATTTTCCTAATGATGTAAAATGGATGGTAGGTGAGCCACCCCTTCAGTTGGCCTTGTGGGTGATTTGCAGAGTTCACTTAAAGATTTATTATTACTTATATTTTGTATTGATTTTTTTAGATTTTATTTTTGAAATTATTGAAAAAATAATATTCATTTTTAACTTGGTAAAAAGGAGAATATACAAGTATGATGTGCATTGGGTGATTGAGTTTCTTGATTTATGCTTGTAACCCTCATTAAAGAAGAGAGAGGATGAGTGTATTAAGTGTAAATTATATTAAAATGAAATATTAAAGTTAAAAAATCCTACTAAAAATTATATTTTACTCTATATCACAAAATAAAGTTGAAAAAAGTGAATTGATATGCTTCATTTTTAGTTATATTGTTGAGTCCCATGAAGGACAATTTCATGTAAATAATTTTTATGGAATTTTAAAATTATGTAAAATTACCTAAATAATTTTTTTATGTAGTAGGATTATTCAGGGTCCCATATCAACTTTTGCATTTTTTTTATGTGCTACCATATAAAAAATATGGCTTTTAAATCCAAAACCACTGAAAGGGTTCATTTTCCTTTGTAAAAAGCTTAAGTTTTTCTTAAATATTTTTCATGATTTTTAAGGTATAAAACATATAAAAATAATTTTACTATGAAATTTGATATTTTTGAGTGTGTTTTAACTCGTTTCAAAAAATGTGGACTAATGGTGTTGTATGCACCCAAAATTTGCATAGTGTAACATTCCTAGTACAATATCTAATGATGATGCAATTATCTCCTAATTTATGCTCAACATGGATATATCTAATAATATAGTAGTATTACACCCATAACTCTCTCCAATCCCCCTGAAACTCCATTTTTTTCACTTTGGTGGCCTCTTTCAACTTTTTTCAAAACATTCTAAGGGAGAGGAAATTACCCCTCTGAGTCATAAAACTATTGTAATCCATTACAAAAATACCACTAAGGTGACATAATTTACACCATGGTTTCAAAAAATACCATGATGGAACATCAATAAAGTGTGGTTCCATCACTCCATGTGATAGTTATATCATCCAATGTGGTGGTTTTGTCACTAGGACTAGTGGTTCTATCACCTTTAGTCTATGCTCTAAATTTAGCCTATGTAACTCTAGCTTTCACACATTTTTATTTCTTCTTGTTTCATTTATTTTTATTATCACCTTGAGTTTTACCCCATTATAGTCATTAATATTATATTTTTTTATCATTTTAAAGTCTCTCTTAAATTATATTTTTAATTTAACTTAGTTAAACTCCCCCTTACAACTTGTATTCCTCTTCTTCAAATATTCCATTTTAAAATGAATTTTATATCTAAACATTTTCATTAGAGGTTGAATTTTTTAATATTATTATAGACACAACTTTAGTACCATTGTTTTGAACTTTTCAATTGAGCATTTTCATGTTATACTACACATTTTCAAGCAAGGAAGGTCATTAAATTTGTAACTATATATTTATAGTCAGTACACTAACTAGTCAAAATCAATTGTTCTTTTATTTGAGTTATGTTCCTCTAATATTATTCATTTTATAAAACTATTTTATCCTTAATATTGATAAAATATTTCTTAAAATCATTTTTTTATGTGGATTAGCTAGCATGTTGAATACCATATCACAAATACATCTCTTGCTTCCAACTAGTCTATATCTTGATCAAGTTGGGGTTCATAGTTTTAGTTTCTTTTATTTATTTAGTATATTAGATTATATTAAATTTATTATTTTTATTAAATTATATTCATATTTTGAAAATTAAAATAGATCAAAAAAATAATTCTTCTCTCTTCCCATATTTTTACCAAAAATATTAGTTAGTTTCCTTATTATTTGTAACCATAAAATAGATCCTTCCAAAGAATATATATTTGAATAAAATACTTAGGTAGGTATGATAAAAAAACACTTTAATATTTGAAAAGAATCAATTTTTATTTAAAACAAGCTCTTTTTCATATACAAACAAGCACACTAGCAAGTAAAAAACTCTAGCCAAACCTTGGAGGGTAAAAGGTAGTATCTAGATATTAATTTTATTTGTTTAAGTAATTTAAAAAAATTATTTCCATTTTATTAAATTAGAAAACTATAATTTATATAATCATTTTAATTTGATACAAATCATTCTAAATTAGTGTGATTCACCTGGAAACACTAAAATCTCATTTTAGCTTGCATATGCAAAGGAATACTTAGATACTTAGTAGTATTATTAATTAGGATCTAGGTATAATTTTGTATTTAATTGCATAATATAAAATATAAGTTATAATAATAGAATAATTCACCTATAATCTAAAAAGACAAAACCAATTTCATTTAGTTTGTACCTATAAAATATATAAATCAACATTTGCATTATTAGTCTAGATTTTTTCTTTCTAGTATTACATGCATTGAAAATTGAATTGAAAAATACCAAAAATAATAATCCTTTCATTTATTTTCAAATATTCATTATTATTTACTTTCATTAATTTATCTTAAATAATTAGTTAGATTTGTTTTCATTCAAAATATTATAAAAAACACAAAATGAATCAACAACCAAAGCCTTGAACTAATGAGGATGAGCATTCCTGAAACCTTGATTTTAAAAGAATAAAAATTCCAACCATGTATCACCTTCAAAATAATCTCTTAATATTATACATTTCCACACCTAGTGTAATCACCTAAAAGTTATATTTGCATGCTAAGAGTGTTACTTGAGACTACCTATACCTAGATAAGTGCTAAACCTATCTTAGAGCCTATTATCACACTTATCCAACCTTCATGTGGGACACAAGCATCCCTTATCTTCTTTAAAGCAGTCTTAGACCCTCATTTTCTAATCTTGGCCCTTTGTGCCTAGTGTTCTACCAGTTAGAAACTATAATCATAATAAGGACACTTGCACCACATGACACTAGTGTCCCCAAAATGGTGCTAATGTTCTTTGCCATATATTATCCCAAATGGGTATATTTTCAAAACTAAAACTTCCTAGGGTCGGCATAGACATCTTTTATCACCTGGATAATCATTATAATATTATAAATACATGAATTTTATCCCTCTAATCACTAGATGTAAATCATATGTAAAATACACATTTAAACATAGAACAAGTTGAGCATAATTAAGTTTATCAAACCCTACTCTTCCCTACTTATGCATACTACCATCTATAGTAGCACTGAGCTCAGATTACCTAGATAAAATCTAGTCTCAAGCACATTTAAGGCACTCAAGACCACTATTATTAATATCATAACTTAAACTTGTACCATACTTATGTGGGGAGAACTAAATTGGGTTTGATCCCTCCTCAGAGTATTGGTATGTATATAAATCTCTTCACAACGGGGTGTTGAGGATGTCCATCTTACCCTACTAACAAACACACTTTTCATCTCATATCAATTAGATGCCTTAGTTACAAGTAAGATTAAATTTGTATAATAAATTATTCATTACAAGAAAAATATTGGGTTTTAGGACTCATGCTGTATGAATAGATATTAGAGATCTAGACACATGTGTACTTAGAATCTCAGGATAGTCCTACATAGAGGATATGATCACCAATATTAAGACACTACCACCATTTTTCCAATAATAGTGATACTATCTAATTATGTAACTACTATCTAAAATGGGATATGACATTAGGATCTATTTTATGACACTCATACTAGCTATCACCTTAATTTCTAGCACCCAGATTATCCATCTCAGTTGTTTTCTAGCTAAGTTATTGTTTGCACTATTTATTTTCATTTTTAGAAAAGTCAAAGCTAGTAAATTATATAACAAATTAGTGGCTATATTTATTGCATATTATTTACTTAATTTAGTCTACTCATATATTTGACATACATATGAATTACATTCACTAAGTCTTAAAAGGTTAAAACATTTGGTGAACATGACTTACTTTGCACATTATTCAAACCCTAACCCTAGATGCTCTTAGGGTTTATATTCTTTTTATGTCTATGCTCAAATATTAGTTCTAAAATCACATATTTGTTTCAATATATATATATATTTTAATATTTATTAGATTAAAATTCTTTAAAGGTTGAAAATATATAACTTGTTTTCCTACTTCCCAAATTACAATGGTAGAATTCAACAACTGATTTGATGAGACTGATAAGAAACAATTACAATATTTTATGTTTGAACATTGAGATATTCAAGATGAATTCATCACTATTATGTAGTAAGAGCTTAAAAAATTAGATAATGTTTAATCTTATCCTCCCCCAACTAATAAAATTATTACACATATAGTGGGGCCAACTCATCTAACATAACCAACAATTGTAACTCAACAACCCTTAATAATAGCTACACCACTTGTGTCTAGTTCCTCTACTCTAGATGTAAAATCCCTTATGCATGAGGTTCATAATCTATAGGCTAAGGTGTTACATCTTAAGAAATGAGCCACTAGGACATAACATGCCTTATATTCTAATGTTCTCTTACATATATGTTTGGCACATCACATAGCAACAACTTTCTTTCCATATGTATTTGTGGCACCTAATCTTACATTATATGATGGTAAGGGTGACCCAGAGCACCATCTCCAAAATTTTCATGCATCATGTTTAGATTACATGTATAATGATTGGATTACCTCAAAAAAAAATTGATGTAGTTTAAAGGATTATGAATTATAGTGGTTTTATGATTTATCAAATCTATCTAGCATAGCATTAAATCCTTTGGAAAACATGTTTTTAACACACTTATCCATAAACATCAGTGACAAGATCTCATATGCTCAAGTTGTACAATTAAAACAAAAGTCAAATGGGACTATTTTAGAATACATCTTATAGTATAATACTATATTATCTAAATTACCTATCACCATGGTAGATAAAGATCTTTAAGAAATATTCAAATTGATTCTTCTACCAGCATTACATGGAGCTATCTTATTTATGAAGTTTCCAACATTCATAGATTTATTCCACACAATAAAATAAAGATAAGTCAAGCTTATATCAATGGGCAACCTAAAATATATAATTGGATTAAAATAAAATACTAATAGTTCAAGTAAGCTCCATACAAGGTAAGGGACACTAAAAATAAGAGTGATTCAAAGGCCATAGTTAACACAAGCTTATAGCCATCTCCTCACTTGATTTTATCAGCTCCTCCATGTAGAGTCTTCACCAACCTTATAAAATCATGAGCATGGATTTTATAAAAGCTCTTGGAATGTAATTTCATATCTCTCCCTCCCATAAAATAGGTTTATATGACACTGCTTCTTCCAAATAACTATAATTCTAATGCATTCTACAAGTATCATAGGGCACCAAGTCATACAACCAACAAATGCATTAGTTTGAAACATAAGATACAATATTTGATTGAGGATAACATTATTAATGTGGTCACATCCATAGAGGCACCAAAATTATAATAAATAGAAGCTAAGGCATTAAAGATATTCTTAGATCCATTTCCAATGCACATAGTGAATGGGGTAGGGAGTACTTCAGGTGTTCACTAGAAATATCAAGCACATCCACCACCATCTTCATATCATACTATTACATAGGAGTCACACCCATTATATAATATCATTGGTATGTATAACACTATATTTCCAGTAAGACCACTCATCACCTTATTAAAATAGGATATTATTGATGAAGATACATATTTAGATGCACTCTTTATATGAGCCTACATAGATCATCATCTTATCTAGAGTGTTATGGTTGACAATAGGTCAAACATTATCATGTGTACTATCACACTTTTACAACATTTAGGATATTTAGAGTAGGGTATATACCCTAAAAACATAGTTATTAGTGGTTTTAGTGGTCATGTTTAGAGATCCATTGGGGAGAATGTTCTTCTATTACAGGTGGGACTAACACATGTGGCCACTAGATTCTTAGTAGTACCTAATGTAGGTGTATTTGACATGTTACTGGGTAGGACATAGATATATAAGTTATGAGCCATTCCATCTATAATATACCTATACCTCAAATACATACATGAAAATTAAGTAGTCATAGTTGAGGGTCTTCCATATGAGTATCATATACCTATTCCATAAGTAGTTACATCATAATTACAAATTACAATGTAATTACTAGATATAACATAGTTATCAGTTATAGCTCCAAGCATAATTCATATCAATACACCATAGAGTTTAGTAGAGCCACTAGAGTAGGTGAGGTATATTCTTTTAGTATTGACACATATGCATACTATCCCATGGAGACCATTAGAGAGACCCCTGCATCAGATATATGTTACATATTCTAGAGGGATTACCTCTACTCACTTTATTTTGAGATTAGTATTATTAAGTTCTTAGGGTTCTCAGCACCACATATGGCACCTATAGTTTCTTCTACTATATGGGTCTCTAAGGCCCCTACATTTCAAATGAAACCACATTCAATATCACAAACTTATAGCATCACTACACAAGTATATCTAGATATAGATCACTTAATACAATAGATTATGGGACCACATTTTCCATTTCACATAGCATGCAAAGTTATAGTTCCTTATTTGAAACAAGCCATAATAATAGTGAGTATCCCATGAGACACATCAGTTAGTATTATTCCTCCCTTCTTGTACATATATTCCTTATCTCTTACTCCTTATACATAGTTCATTTTCATATTATTTATACATAGCTTATATCCATAAAATATAAAAACAATGTAATAAGTTTTAAAAACATAAAAAAACATTCAAATATTACTCAAAAATATAAATTATAGATTGTATTCATTATTATTTTTACATTTATTATATTTTATAGACACTATATATGATAGCTATCTTAGCATAGTCTATTTTATCATAGTAACATATATGCTTCACTTATTCTTGTCGAGTGATTGTAGATTATTACAGGACTCAGGTCCACTACCCTAATCTATACTTGCTATTATATACTCACTAGGGGAATATACACCAATACATGGGCCTTCAATTAACACATTCACCCACTTTGGGGCATCCTATACATTGCTACAATTACCAATTTATATCCTTATATGCTCTACATTCTAGCTTTAACATTGTTATATCTTAATATTGATCATGCTACTCTCATTTAGATTTTTATTTGACTATTACTAATTTAAACTCAACATATGTACATCTTATCTCTTAAAACAATTTGTATTACATATTAATGCATACTTTCATTTCTAGCTTTCCTATTTTATACTTGATTGTATCTCTATAGTTCTTCTATTCAAGGACATTTGAATATGCCATTGTTAATTGGCTCTATACCACTTCTATTCACAATATGTATGCTTTGGACATGTGCCCATGTCTTTGTGTGTGCCTTCCTAATTATATATTCAAAAATTTGAACATGTCCTTCTATGTGTCTCTATGCTAACTTGTTTATGGATTGTGTATGTGGACATTTGAACTTGTCCATGTATGTCTTATTTTTCTTAGATTTAGTGACATGTTCCCATGTCTGTTGGTTTGTGTCCCCTTGGCCTACTTTGCATGCCTCATATTTTTTGTATGTATGCTTTCTTGTATGTGTTATGGCCATAAATCTTGTATTTACTTGTTATATACACCATTTTTTCATGCCATTAGGGACCTCATGCATCTCACCCTTATTACTTACGTGTTGTGATGGAAATTATTCCCCATCCCTCTAGATAGCTACCTAGTATTACTCACATTTATTGTTACATACATCATTATATCTATCTTGACACCATTTTGAATGATATACATGACATACAAATTACTATACATAGTTATTCTCTAATTATCTTACACTATAATGTTATGTGTGTATGTTATATTGGATTAATACATAGTTATCATATATGCTCTAGCTAACACACATTTTGTAAAGTTTTTTATTTTGAGGATAGTTTTTGCACATATTCAATAAATCCCCTCAAAAGACGGGGAATTCACAGGGGTTTTTCATAGAGACCAGGTTCCTATATTGTACTCACAATACATTTTGTAGCACACAAGATCAATTATAGAAAATTAGGCATAGGTAAACACAATGGGAAAATAGTGACCCAAAAAGCAATATAGTTGCACATAAATCAAACCATAAGGATACTAGCACCACATCTTTTTAAATGGTGATATTTTACAAGACTTAGCACTACTATCTAGTAGCTTTAGTTTTAGAACAACCCATATTGGCCAAAAAAATATAATAGGTATAGTATAAGTTTACATAGATTCAATTACAAATTTATCAGTTATACTCAATTTTTCTCAGACTCATATCAATTTTCTTATATTAGGGGCATCATGTTTGGCATGACCATTCCCATATTTAGTTCAAATACCTAGATATAATTTATTACAACTTATTACATAATCCATATGCTTAAATATCAGATTTGGGGGCATGTGCACAACACATTATTTCTATATGCTCATTCACACACTTGTTGATAAGATGGAATGACAAATTAAATTTCATTTGATACAATATATACACTCAATATCATATTACATGTTGCACAACAATTTCATGAATTATTCCATTTATGGTGTTTGGCATTCCCAAGTGGCCCAAAGCCACCTAATGTACCCAATTATTTACAAAGTTCACATACCTAAATAAATATTTCTAGTTACATTACACATTTTTAGTTTTAGATGAATTTATTACACATGGGTGGGAAATGTTGGAGTCATAACCTATTTGAATTCTTGATCCACCTACATGAGAGGGTTAAACACACTATCAGTGTAATCCAAGATATTCATAGGTAATGATCCACCAATTAGGGGTGGGAAATGATGGATTCAAAATTGGATTGAGTTCTTGAGCCACCCACACATGAGGATTGAGAAAGATATTAGCTCAGTCTAAGTTATTCAATGATTGATCACTATATACATGCATACACATAGGTTGTCACTAGGCTTGTGCATTATTTTACATACCCATTGAGGTGTATTTATTTCTTTTTATTATCTCCTTATTTAATTTTACTTATTTAATCAGTTTAGTATTTTGATTTTTATATCTCTTAATTAAGAACTAGTTTATGCACATTTCACTTGTAGGACATGCATTAGAGCATGCTTCATAAACTTATACCCAATTTTACATACTTAGACCCAGATTTACAAGATCTAACTCTTAGGTAAGTCTAGGTACATTTCTTTTTCCTTTATCCTAGTCATTTCACTTTGTTACATTTTTAGAATAAATGGGGGGGATGCAATCACCTAAAAATGGTATTTGAGTGATAATATTATTACTTAAACTACCTATCCCTAGCTTAGCCCTAGACCTATCCTAGAGAATATTATCACACATCCATCTTTCATGTGATCCAAAGGCATCCCTAATTAGCCATAAAGTATTCCTAAACCCTCATTTACTAACCCTAGCCCTTTGTGCCTAGTTTTCTACTAGTTGGACACTAGCACCGTAATAAGGACACTAGCACCGCATGGTTTTAGTGTCCCTAAAATTTCACTAATGTCCTTTACCCTATATTTTCAAAACTAAAACTTCTTAAGATCAGTCTAGATATATTTTATCACCCTCATAAGCATCATAATAGTATAAATACATGAGTTTTATCCTCTAACCACTAGATGGAAATCAAATGTAAAATACACATCAAAACTCAAAACAACTTGAGCATAATCAAGGTATCAATACCTATTCTACCATACTTATACATACTACCATCTATAATATCCCTAAGCTCAGATTACCTAGATTTCTAGTCTCAAACACATTCAAGGCACTCAAGGCCATTATCATAATAAAATCACTTACACTTGCACCAACACAGGTGGGAATAACTACATTGATCTTGATCTCTCCTTGAAGTAATGGTATGTAGGTAACTCTCTTCATTGTGGGGTGTTAAGGATGCCCATCATACCCTACTAAAAAACACACTTTTAAACTCATATCAACCAAATGCCCTAGTTACATGGAATATTAGGGTCTGCACAATAAATTAATCATTACATGCAAAATACTAAGTTTTAATACTCATGCACACAAGAATAGACCTCAAAGATCCAGACACAAATGCACCTAGAAGCTCAAGATAGCCCTACACATAGGACACTACCACTAATCTTAGGACACTGTTACCACTTTTCCAATAATGGAACTATTGTACAATTATGGAACTACCATTTAAGAGGGGTCCTAATATTAGGATCTAGTTTATGACACTTAGACTAGATACCACCTTTGTTTTCATCACACAAATCAAGCTAAGTTCTTAATTGCACTATTTATTACTATTTTTATAAAAGTCAAAGCTTGTCAATTCTATACAAAATTAGTGGTTGTATTTATTGCATATTATTTCCCTGATTTAATCTACTCAACTCCTTAACAAACATAGGATTTACATTCAGTAATTCCTAAAAGGTTTAAACACTTAGCATCTTAGTGACACTCCTTAATTGTCTATACCTCTATAGAGTAGGTATTTTTCATCTAATCAGATATCAATGGTGATCATAGAATTGAGGTTTTCCATTCCACACATGTCCCTCAACTCATTTTCAATGCTCTTAGTGCCATATAAGAACAATATCAGATCTTAAATCCACTCATAATAATCATCCCCTAAAATAAAGGCCATTAATGAAATGGGATCTAGGCCTATATTCTCATCTTCATCTTCTTTCTCCTCCTCATGTCTAGACTCATCATATATCATTCAATTTTGTATATGACATTGACAAGGCATAGATATATAGATAGATTCAACTAAATTCCTCAAGTCAATCAACTAAATCATTCCCATCTTGATATTTCTAGAATTGATCAAGATATTCACCTCTTCATCATCACCAATACCAACAGATCTTGGAGTTATGTTTTTTGCTCTGTTAGATGCTCATAATGAGAAACATGATGCAATATAACTCTTTTTGTTTCATCAAAAACATCCCTTTACATTTATCATTTCAAGTCCCATTTCATAAAATAATCATTCTAATTTTTAGTTCCATCAATTATGTCAATTATCTTGGCTAGACCTCAACCAGGTACATAGTTTAGTGTGTGTTATCTGCATATATACAAATTGGTGAACTTGACATGAAATTCATTCATATTTTGAATTTCCCATTTTATTCTCCTTAATATTTCTCCCTTCTCCATCTTCCCCTCTCCTTCCATTTATTTTTTGGGTATCCATATACCCCCATAATAGGTTTGGATATGACATAGGTGTATGCAATAGAAAATGCATCATGTCTATAAATCAATCCTAACTTAGATAAGATAGATCATACCTACACTTCTGATTGGGGATACATTACATAATCAAAAACATGACCAATATGGGGATATTCTAGAACCAATTAGGGGATCTCTCATCACAATACACAATGCTAGGGAGGGTTCCAAATCCTCTAGTTAAGCACAATCATGTAATAACCCTAATTAATCCCTATGTTATCATATCTCACTAAACTAATAACAAGTAAAATAAAGTATAACCTAGTGCTCACCAAAGCTTGTGGCATAAAGTGGGGGTTATAAATAATAAAAGTAAACATGCATAAGAGACATATACTCATGTCAATGTATACAAAATATTAATGCATGGAAGAGAAGTATAAATGCATATCTATATACTCTTACAAATGAGAAACAAAGTTATGAATACTTACCTTTGAAGAAAAACCCATCAATCCTCAATCTCTCCCTTGGCCAAGGTGCTTCATAAAAGGTTATTGTGGTATGTAAGGATGATAAGGATAAATTATATTTAGGCTACATAACCTATCAATGTATCCAAAAGAGTTATCGATAAGATAAGATCCACATCTCCAAATAAATTATGAAACCCTAAGATTATTCCTCAAGTATAATGGTGGATAATCATATGTACAATATCTCTTACTTCTTTTCTTCTCTAAATAATGGAAAAATGATCTTGTATAAATAGGTAGATTTAACCAAAATCCCTTCTAAAATTTTTGGTTGATAGGGTTAACCCAATAAAATTAGTATTATTATGGATAAAAATCACTAGGTCACAACCTTGGTTGGCTAAGAGCGGACCTAGGCCCTAAATGAATTTTACCCAAAATAGTTTAGGGTTAACCCAGTTGACCTAGTATAGTGAATAGTCAATAAGGAATTAAGGCTAGGAAAAGGGGTATAAAAGGTAGAAAATGATTGAGAAATGTAAAATAGAGAAGAACAAGCTTAGGGATATGGTTTTCAAGAGACAAGTGTGTAAATAATAAGTGGTAAAAAGGACAATAATCCTGCAAAGCATTAATGGTCTGCCCATCCATTTCCTAGTGCACCCCTTAGAGAGATTGAGACTCAATGGGTTATTTAAAGATAAATAACATCAGTAAGTGATAAAATTTTAAAAATATTATATGTATACATATACCCCACTCTAATATCATCACATGTAACATGAGTGTAACACAGGATGGTGCTTCAGGAATAAAACATGATAACACATAAAGTTGATGCTAATTAAAATGTAGTAGGGAGAAAATAAGATAAATGAAAGGATAGAATTTAAAAACACATAACTTCACTTACCTTATTATTGTAGATAAATAAGTATATTGAGAGAGAAGGGAAGGCATCCAAATGTGAAGAACATTAGGTGAAACTATAGAGGTTAGTGCAAAAAAATAGTGAAACTAGAATTTTATAGAATATAAGCATATAGTAATGGAAAATATTCTCTATGATGTCATGTTTATAGAACATTTTATGGTTCAAAAAATAGGTTAGTAAAAATAAAGATATGATCAAAACAAGGAATCTGATGGTAAATATTTGAAAGGTAAAGAATTATGAAAAGTAAGTTTAAATAGGTTGAAAGGGAAGTCATTTGTTTATTGTTGGATTTGTTTTAAGAGGAAAATAGAGATTTGAAAGACCAAATGAAATCCAATAGACATAATATGGTAAGGAGATGATATTTGAGATGAGAGGGATGACCAATGGCCACAACAAGTGTAACACAAGTAGGCAACTAAGAATTTCAAGCTTGGTTTTGAATATTGTATTGAAATTAAGTGTTTTATAAAAATGTGTAATTTAGAGAAATTATGGAAACTAAAATGAACCCAAGAAAATTATTAAGGGTAGTAGAAGTCAAAAGGGGAACTGGGTTTAAAGGAATCAGAGTAATAACTCCTGAAGGCATTTATTAAAAGAAGGGAAATTGGTCGATAGTCAGAACCAACTAGGTTGACCCAGTCAACCTAGTAGGCTAAAAATTTGAAATCCATATTGTCAACTTAGTAGGTGTAGGGAAATTTAGTTTGTTTTTCAAGCTGCTAACTTAGTACCTAACTTTCAACTTAGTAGAGTAATCCACTTTGTTGGCTTAGTACTAAGGGGAAAAAAGTAAATATTCAACTTTCTTTAGTTAACATGGTCAAAATGAGGACAATTTGGTCAACTTGGTGTTTTAATAAGTGACCAAAATAGTATATAAATGCATGAAATAGGTTGAATAGTACTAAAAAGGCCTCGAATCCTAGACTAAGTACTAAAATGGCCAAGTAGGATAAAAATAGGTCAAATTGGTCAAAGATGTATAGATTAAGGCAAATTAGGTTTGTTTTTGTTAAACTTTAAAAATAATGTATTTAATTATAAGTGACATGGAGGTCTAATACATATTTTTTGTTTGATGGTTGTAGGGGCATCCAAGATTTTGGCTATTCGTGGATGCAACCTAGCTCCCAAACCTTTTGGAGCAATTGACAATTGAGGATTGATCAAGGTTGGTTATATTATATCTAAGAGGGATTATGGATACATGTTGAATACCATTGAGTGTTGATTTAATAGTCATGCTCCTAAGAGCCTAGGAATGATTGACTAACACATTTATATGGGAGGTGGACGGGGATATCATTGAGGTGGGTATCACCTTAGATGATGTCCATGTAATTATTAGAATTTGAATAGGAGGTACATTGGTGTTTATGAGAGTAATAGATAGATAGGAAGAGAGGTGAGACTTAGCCTTATGGGTGACATGATCAGATAAGATATATCCTAGGTTAAGTGTTAGTATTTTTGATGTATATATAGCTTAGATTTTGAATATCTGGGAGACTATTATAGGACTGTGATAGCATAGATGTTATGTCACAAGTTAGATGACAAGGCACCATTGTAAATAATATACTTATGCTAGTCCATTTTAGAGTAAGGGACATGATATGATCTAGGTTTTGTCATATGGGTATAACTCATGCATGATATGTATGGGATGTTATCCAAAGGGTAGAAGACCATGGGGTCAATTATTTTATTGAGTTATTAGATATATGAGAGGGTTTTGATGTATCAACTAGCTAGGTTACCCCATGTGGTTAATGATCAGTTGTCTTGGGTGAAAAGGTGGTGATAGATTCAGGTATCATGGGTCATGCCCCACATGCCATCTCTATAGAAAATCATGTGAATAAAAATTGTATGGAAATCATATGGGCACATTGTGATAGTATAGATGAGTTGAAAGATAGTGGCACCATCATTGGCATGGGTACATATTATAGGCCACTATACCTAGTGGATAGATTTGCATCTAGTGACACACATACTAGGATGGTTGGGACTCCCTCACCTAGTAGCTCTAATATGGGTGCCCACATTTTGGGTGAGACATACAAGAGATCTGATCGGAGAGGAGGAGTGGGACCACTAGTTTCTAGACCAAAGATTAGATTATGGCATGAGAGATCATGTATAGGTTAAGCATGATAGCTAACAAATATAAAGTAGATATGTGTGGATGTAGGAAAGCTAGAGGTACCATGGTTAGCACCACATCAATAAGAGTGGTGACCACCTTGATCACACCATCAATAAAGACACTAGTAGTAAGATAAATAATAGAGAGTGATCATCTTAGATGACCCATCATTTAGCCCAAGATAAAATTGGTCGATAGAGGTACCACTTAGGTGTTGCCTAAGATGGACATGGGTGGTGACCTTTAGGTTTACATTAGTTGGGAAGTGACCTATAGATGAGGTATTTTGAGGATGATATGATGGAGAGATCATACTTGATGGCCATGTAGATGGGGAGATGGTGGTAGGTGACATGTAGATAGGTAAGAAATTGGTTGAAATTTACTTAAGTTTTTTTTTGAGATAGAGTATAGATAGATTTTTAGATATATCTATGATCTAATATCTATTTGATTTGAATTTTATATATCTTGTGGAGAAGGAGACCAGATGGGGATCCCAAGTGAGGGAAACACTCCATAAGATCTTGGATGAGGTATTGATGCCATACAACCTTGATACTCTAGATGATCTTGTGATAGTATCTACCCTAGAGAGCTAATTAATATTAGTAAGAGAGGTTGTGATGTGATTATAGGTATGCAGAGAGCAGCCACAACCACTAGCATGGGTGGGAGTAGGAGATGCACAAGCATGGTAGGCCTTGGCTTAGGAGAGAACCATGCATATGGATACCATGACCCAACTGACAAAGGTGTAGGCCTAGGTGTCTAACCTATAAGGAAAGGTGATAGGTTTGAGATCTTGGATAGACTCTTTATAGTGTACTATTTAGAGGGGATTGTCTGAGGCATCTATGGGCAGTATGGCTATGCCATGAGATAGATAGGATAGAGCCTAGTTGTAGATATGGAATGACATATTATTATACTTTAATATCAGAAACACATGATAGATATAGATATCTCATTTTGGTAGTTGGATGTTGATCATATGTGTTTTGATTATGGTTGTGGTTGTCGATGCTTGGATATATTTATTTATAACACATGTAGTTTTCTTTTGTTGTATATGCTATAGTAAATATATGTGTTGTGGTTTCTTTTCTAGCATTATGTAGGACACATTCATGGTTAAAAAGAAATAGGTGAAACTGATTTTGGCTAAGTATAATCATTCAAATAAAATTTACTACAAACTATTTCATGCTAGGAAATGTGTAACCATAAAAAAATGACTAAGTATAAGAAACCAAAGGATGGTAAACAAGATGGGAAAAATTTTGTTTTTAAACTAGGATAAAAATTTGAACCAAATTAAAACAAGTAAGATCACACTAAATCATGTTAGGGAGTATAAAAATAATGTAATAAAGTAGAAAACATGTGAAATATAAATGGTATAAAACAAATCAATTAAGTTAATCAATCATACTAAATCACATTGGGAATTATAAAAGAAAAACAAAAATTGGCAAAAAATTGTTCTTAAATTAATCACACTAATTTCAAGCTGGGAAGTGTGAAAAATTCAAGTAATGGTTGGAGTCTTATATGTAATCCTAAAATAAGAAGATAAAAATGAAAGAGTAAAAAATTAAGCATTAAAGCATACTAAATAAATATGGGAAGAATG
This sequence comes from Torreya grandis, assembly GCA_037957365.1. Classification (NCBI taxonomy): domain Eukaryota; kingdom Viridiplantae; phylum Streptophyta; class Pinopsida; order Cupressales; family Taxaceae; genus Torreya; species Torreya grandis. Next base: position 2,482,574 of record JARHVA010002272.1, read on the forward strand.
TCAATGACATGTAACTTCATAATCTATCAAATCTGATCTCATATTTGACACATGTAATTTTTGTTATGATTTGGAGTGTTGGAGAATTTTGTGAGGAAGGCCAAGTCTTATCCATAATCTCACATTAAAACTCACAAAGGGAACACCAATGAGTTGGAATTAATGTGAAAATTTGGTAAAAAAAGGGGATGTTGGTAATAAGAATGGGAAAATTTTGGCAATTTATGAGGAAGGCCAGGTCCTATCCATGGTCTTACAATACAACTCACAAATGGAATCCCTAGGGTAATGATCAGTGAACAAAGAATTATTTATCAAGAGGAAATATGAATATTTTAGGGAATGAAAAATGGAATCTAAAAATAATAACTTAGGCATCTTATGAGAATACCTTAGGAGACATGAGGCATACTAAGGACATGAGAAGACACTAAGTGAATAGTGACCATCAATGTACAAGGGAAACCTATTTTTTATAGACATAAAAATATGTAGGAAAATAAGTGTGCTACTAAGATCAATTCATGAAGGTATAAAAATACAAAAAAATTAAAATGGACCTACCTTCCATTGATGTATTCCCCATTTCTCAAGACCCCTTATATATCCATCGATCTACTATGAAGATTGGGTACTTATGTGAGAAAGTAGGTAGCCAATTTTTTTTTTAATTATCATTTTCTAATCTATTGGTCTACCACACCCTAATGTATCTCATCTCTATCATGAGGCCAACTATGGAGTTTGAGCTTTGAGTAGAAGAAGGAGATGTGCTTGAAATCACATCTTTTAGTGTGATTTGACTTTTGAGAATTTTGGATGTTTTACCTTTGGGATCATTGCCTTTTAAATGATTTGGATTTTGCATATTTTTTATGGATTTTAATATTCCTCCTCCATACAAACTTGGAATGAAAAATCATGAGAGATAGAGTGATAAAAATGAATGAGCTATAGTATTAGGCTAAAAGAAGATAAGTAACCAAAGACAAGACTGACTAGGACACTTAGGCTTAACAATGAACCAACATGTTATCTCGAGTATCAAACATGTATATGCTTTGTTTGAAAAAGGGAATGAAGATAATAAAGGATATCCAAAGTGAACCGATAATAGGAGATTATAATGAGATGAAATATTTTCCAACTGATCACATGGTATAGAAGGAATGACTAAAGGAAATGAGGTTTGTATAACCAAGTCACAATAATAATTAACCATGAATATAGAGATAAGAGATAAAAAAAATTATGAAAAGAGAACAAGGGAATATTGTAAGAAATAAGCTCAAGAATAAAATGAAGGAAATGATAGAGAAAAAATTCATAATAAAACATAATGACATCATAAGCAATCTAAAGTGCAAAAACAAAGACACCATGTAAGATAAATAAGAATTTGACACAATGTCAAATGATATAACAAATAGATAAAGATAAAGTTGGAGCACACATCCAATAAAAATGAAAATGTAAGAGCACCATTAATATATCATAAGTAATAATATATTTACCCACACACATTATCCAGAACATATGATAGATCTCTATGAAGTTGGATGTGAAATATGGCTAATGTCTCATCTATCTTCAATGAAAATTGGGAGAATAATTCATGTCTAATCTCATCAACAAAAAAGGTAAGAATTCCAGATGGATCATGATGATGAGGGATATATAGAAAGGGATGTTCATAAGAATACATAGCAATGGATGCTATAGATGATGAAGGGATCACCGATGGGGAAGGATCCATAAGTGAGGGAATATCCATGGGTGAAGGATTATTCAGTGGAGGAATATGAGGTGAATAAGGGGCCACGAGAGGATATGGAACCATAGAATGTGGAACCATGGGGAATGAATAGGGAGATTTATTATAGGAGAGATCCATGGGAGGAATGGTAGAAGGGGTAGGAATAGTTAAAAGGTGATATTTTAATATGTTGTTAAAGGATGCAACCATGATAGGTGTGATGGGTGCCACATTCATGCCAAAGATAATACACCTCTTCATACTTAGGAATATATTTAGGTAGTACCTTTAGGGGATTTATGGACTTGTCTAAGGAATGAGGGGTAGTAGGATGCAAAGTATCAATATATTGGTGCAACTTTAGACAATGTGTGGATGAATGGTTATTTATGTCATAGAAGAAATAGATACACCTATGATTAGTCTTGGTAGATGTACTCATAGGAGGAGGTGTGACAAAATAAAAAGTATCTTGGCAAGGTCGATCAACCCATTTAGTATGAAAAGGAGCTAGCTATAGTAAAGGAAGTAAACCATTACCAATAGAATGTGGTGTTGGTGAAGGGTCTGGACTAGGCTCAATGGAAGGAGTGATGGGTTTAGAAGTAGGAATAGACTTAGATAAAATAAGATAAGGAATGGGATCCAAAGTGGTATTTACTAAGGGAGGGGTGGGGTTTACATAAGGTTAAAGGAAAGTCACATTCATCTTAGGGATAAGTAGGCTATAGGGGTCATAGTACCTAGCAAAGTGATATGGCCTAGTCATAGCATGATCCATAAGCATACTCTTATGAGGTTATTTAGAAATTGGAGGTGTTTGAACCATCTCTACCATATGATAAAGAGGAAAAATATTAAAATTAGGAATGATATAGATGGAACATGGGAAAATATAATAAAATATTTAAGTAAAGAAGAATGACAATGGATAATCTCAGCATCATGGGCCTAAATAAGATCACCTAAGAATGGATCATCTAAGGTATAACCATCATCATAATTAGGTGTATGAAGATCAATGATGTAATTAGGGATGACATTATCATCTAATGAGGTGTGATGAATGGAATGTTGAGTCTTACTTAAGACAATGGGGATGTCATCACAAGGTGGTTTACGAGAATGAGGTTGCAAAGAAGTGGGAAGCTAAGAGATGAGATGAGATGAGAGATAAAAAGTTTTAATCTTGAGATTGATCTCATTAGTTTCATAATAATCATAATATAAGAGGTTAGGGGGAATATTCCTAATGATTTTGGGATGACCATTGTAACCTTGAGTATAATTTATGGGAAAATTGAAACGTTGAGACTCACAAAATGGAACACTTAGCAAGGGTTCAAGGGTAGAAATTTTCAAGACACCATAGTCTTAGAATTGTTCAAAATTACAAGGGTTATTGTCACTTTGAATATTATATATATCTCCATTGTGAGGCAAATTTAATGCATTGAAAATCAAAAGAGGTAACTTCTCTCATACGATGAGTCCATGGCTTACCAAGTAGATTGTTGTAAGATAAAGGAAAGTTAAATATCACCTTCACATGAATAGTGATAGATGGGATATTAATGGGAAGCCACACATAACCTAAAGGAGTAATTTTCCTTAAATCATAGCCTTGACATGAACTACATGTGAATTTGAGATTACATTTGGAATATCTAAGATTTTTGATAAAATCAAGAAAATCCACACGTGTTATAACCCTCATTAATCAAGGCATGCTTGACTTGGATATCACCACTTTAGACACTAATAAATAGAGGAAGATCATCCACATGAATTATAATCTCATTGGGAATCATGGAAGTGATGGGAAATTTTAGGGAAAGATAAGTGTCCATTATTTCATTAACATGGATGGACATCTCTTCGCACTATTGTAATATGTTATCTTTAGATCTAGATAAGGTTGCTTCACATCCTAATAGGGGAGGATGAGAGATGTTTAATTTGAACAATAGTTTCATAAGATAGTTATAATGACATAGAGAGGTCTACATGATCTCAAAAAATGGGATTTGGGATGGGAGATTAGTGAGTTATTTGATAGGATCCCACTCATCATAACCCATAATAATATTGTTAGAAAGAGGTGTATAGTGTTGAAGGAGGTCCTCAAAATGAGGATCTGAAGTACATTATAATTTATGTTGATAAGAGGTATAAGGTTTATAAAAAGGTTGTAAATTATGTTGAGAATATGAATTACTTAGTGTAGGTGTGGGTTGAAAATTGTTATAAGAAGTGTTGATGGAAGCTTGAATATCATTGGTGTTAGGTATAGAAGATGGAGGGATGGTAAAAATAGTATTAGAAGTGTTATTCAAGGGATGATTTGGAATTGGTTCATCAAAATTTATAAGTTCATATTTCCCCCACTCATTTAAGTGAGTTGGATAAGAATCTTGGATAACACAAAATGTGCAAGACAATGGAGGTGTGTAGATAGGTTGAGGATAAATGAAAGCAACCACCCTTTGTATATTAGTCATATTAACCACATTCTCTTCTATATTTAGGTTAAGAATACTATCTACATTATTGGTGGAAGAGGTAAGCTTATCTTGGTTATCTTAGTGATTTGGAAGAGGATATTTAGAAATGGCCAAATGAGCATTAGTCTGAGTCAAAGCTTGAGATTTAATATTTGTTTCATTCACTTTGAAAGCAATGTCATAGTCTTGTTGGACTTTTAGAATAATATAATCATGGTCAAAATTGGGACCAAGAAGAAAACCCATAGCCAAATTTTGAGGCTACCTATATCTCTCATGAGAATGACCCCAACTAACATGAAACCAACAAAATTTATTAGGATCATACCCAAATTTTATAAGATGAGTGGGATCAAGTTCTTGTGGAAGATGCCTAGGTAGACATTTTAGTAATTTGGTTGAGGATAAATTTTTGTGAACATTGATGTTATTAGGTGAATATAAATGAGGTTAGTGAATTGTTGAGAAGGGGGATCTAGTTCCAAAGATTGGTTAGGAACAACATCTTGAATAGTGTGAATGGTGTCATAAGAGTCTGTGATACCATCATTGGTAGCATGATGATTCTTATTTTTGGGTAAGATAAGATTACCCATAGAATTTTGGGATGGATTGAACTGATGCATAAGGAAATATTGATGCTTTGTTTGGTTGTTCCCTCTTCTAAAGTACATGGAGAGAGATTGTGGACCCGATATTACAACTTGGGAAAGAGATTATTGGTAAAGAGATGGAAAAGGTTATCATCGGCCATGTTATGTTCACATTTTTTGGACAATGTCTTCCATAATTTAATGAAATCATGGGTAGTTTTTTTTCATGTTTCTTAAAATTGATAAAATGGGCCAAGGTAACCTCAGGAAGATCACTAGTTTGGAACTCTTAGACTAGAGCATTTACTAAATCTTCCAAACTAGTAATAAAATGAGTTTTAAGTTGGTTGTACCAATCTAAAGAATCACCTATGAGAGTTTTAGATAATAGCTTGGTATAAATAAAGGTATTTAATTTGACCTGGTCTTTATATAGATTTCCAAATGTTTTGGGATGAAGAGTAGGATCATTTAACCCATTATAATAAATGTTAGGGGTGATACCTCCTATATCGATATTAGCAATTTGAGATGTAAGAGGTTCATTTTGAAGATTATTAATTATCTTATTATTAAGAGGAGGTTGGGGGATAAGATTACCATGGGAATCTTAAAGATGAGGTTGGGAAACATTTTGATTATGCATGCCCCATGGCATCTATTGAGGGTGGGTTTGAAGATGGATTAGGTGGTTTTGCATTTGCATCATTTGATTAAAAGTTTGTAATAACATTTGGTGGGTTTGATTTGCATTATTGGAGTTATTTGAGTTAATATAATTAGAATTAGTGGTTTGGGTACCACAATGGGTGTTAGTAGGAGCTTTAGAAGAGCTATTAGAATGTGAGGCAATAGTGGCAAAATTTGCTTATGTGGTAAAATATGGACTAGTGAAGAGATGAGAAGAGGAAACACTATAAGCATGATTACCATGGCTAGTAAATGATGCACAAGTGGAAGAATTATGGACAGTGGATCTTAGAAGAAGCCCACTAGATGTAGAACCTGCCATGTTAGTGGAGACACTAGGCATGGAGGTAGAGGAAATCAAAGAAAAAGTCATGGTATGAGAAGGGGTCAAAATAAAAGGAAGAGGATGTTAAATAAATAAGATAGTATCCCAAAATCCATGTGAGAGTATGGGAGAAGGTGAATGAGGCTCTTGAAACTGACCACTAATCATGAGATTGTAAATGGTAGAAGGATCCTTTCCTTGATGTCGAGGAAATTCAAAGATAAAGAAGAGGATTTTAGGGGTATGCTCTAATTCAGGGTTAGATTCAAGTGAGAAGAGATGATTATAAAGAAAAGAGGAATGAGGATGGGTCCCATAGTTTGTTGTGTGAGTGGATATATGAACATTACTCTCATCTAGGAGAGGATCCTTAATCTGCATATGGGAGACAATATGAGGGTTTATAACACTCATCATATCCATTAAATTCAACTTAGTGTTGTATTCAAATATGAATTTCATGATGAATGGGAAATTTTAGATAAGGCAAACTTGATGTGAAAGTCAGGAAATAAGAAGGGACAAATAAGAGTATAGAGTCAACTATGTCAACCTAGTACTAAAAATAAGGTTTAAATTTTGAGAAAACAAGGGTACAGAGTTGACAAGGTTGACCTAGTTTTATAACTTGCGATAGAGAACAAGAAAAAATATATATATAGTCGATAGGGTTAACCTAGTACTATATCATGGGAGGTAGAAAATAATACTATGGTGATAGGGTTGACCTAGTATTGCAAGATGAAGAAATAGAAGTCTATAAGAGACTATTTGAATAGAATTATTGTTACTAAAACAATAAAAATTGTACAAGTAATTTTGAAAGAAATAAGTGAAGAGAAACACACAATTAGTTGGGTCCATGAGGTTGATCCAATTGAGGCACACAACATAAAACCTTACACCAATGCTATCCAATGCAAGTTTTTAAAAAATAACATACATTGAGTAAAGAAAAAGTAGTCAACTTGGAAAGTAAATGCTAACTAAGTAGACATCATGAATGTTATTAGATTATTAGAGTATGATTTTTAGTGTGATAGGAAGTTGGTTGTAAGGAACTATAAATTAATCTATGGATGGTTTCAAGACATTTAAGCTAAAATGGATCTATGTTGGCAATGGTATTGGCTTGGTATTAGGGCTTACCCCTTCACTTCACACACTATAGTGATAAGGGTACTAGGTGATTTTCCAATATATACCATTAACCATGTGTTTATACTTATCTATAAAACCAAGTTGGCTTCCCCCTTGGTGATGAAATCCAAGTAGGTAGGTCTTGGATAGACAATTATTTAAATGTATTTTAAAATTATGTGATTTAGTAGTGTGGGTAAGAAAATATGAAATAGTGCAACTAAATAGTATATTGAAAAATAACCTAATTAGACTATGTGATCTATTCTAAGCATGCAAGCAATTGAAAATGAAAGTGTGAGCTAATTATTAGCATATAAGTTTTAATTCTAACTTTGAAACATAGTACAGTGTCATTTTAAAAATTAGTGTATGTAGAGATTACATAATAGAGTTGATAGTGTCACTATTGTATTCTTAAAGCAAGGGTTTGTTAAAGAACTATGTTGATAGTGTTGACCTAGTCTTCCAGATAGAAGATAGAATACATAACTAGGTTGATAGAGTGGACCTAGCTTTTTGAATAGGGGTAATTTTAAATATTGAAAACTCTAAAAAAATAGAACTATAATTAATGATAGAAATGATAGAGGAGAGAAAGGAACCTTGGTGGGTTGGAAGATGTAGAGGAAAATGAGATTACTATTAAAGTACCTTGAATTTTACTTACAAATTATACCAACTATGTTGATTGAGTCAACCTAGTTCTACAGTTTCTTATTTACTAAAACTTGTGAAGAATATTATGCTGATAGTGTTGACCTAGTACATTTTATGGAAGTCTAGAAGTGTATTGTGTCGATAGGGTAGACCTAATATCTTGTTCTTGAAGTCTAAAATTTTCCTATGTCAATTGGGTAGACCTAGTAGCCTACCTAGAAGTGAAAACTTATATTGTGTCAAGATGTTTGACCCAGTATATTATGCTAATAAATAATTTCATAAATATAATAGAGTCATATTGATATGACTGTGTGTTAAACCTGTGGATAGAAGTTAAAAACTATACTTGCACTATCGACCCAATGTCACAAATATTGAAAAATAATAAATAAATTGATAAAATAATGAAAAACATGAGATAAAACCTACAAGGGTTATATTTACATTAGGTTAATTATAATGTATGCAATCAAAAATGCATCATGTATCTAAATCAATCCTAATTCAAAGAAGGTAGATCATACCTACACTTCTCATTGGGGATACATTAGATGATTATGAACATGACCAATATGGGGATTTACTAGAATTAATTAGGGGATATCTTATCATAACACACAATGTTAGGGAGGGTTCCAAAGCCTCTAGTCAATAATAATCATGTAATAACCATAATTAAGCCCTATGTTTTCATATCTCACTAAACTAATAACAAGTAAAGTCTAATCTAGTGCTCACCAAATATTGTGGCATAAAGTAGGGTTTAGAAATAATAAAATTAAACATGCATAAGAGACATATAATCACGTCAATGTGTATAAAAATTTAATGCATGGAAGATAAGTACAAATTCATATCTATCTAATCTTACAAAGGAGAAATGAAGTTGGTAATACATACCTTTAAAGTCAAACCCACCAAGCCTCAATCTCTCACTTGGATAAGGTGCTTCATAATAAGTTGTTGTGGTATGTAAGGATGACAAGGATAAATTAGATCTAGGATAAAAAACCTATCAATGCTTCCAAAATAATTCTCCACAAGACAAGATCTGCATCTCTAAATAAATTATAAAACCTTACGCTTACTCCTCAAGTAGGATGGTGGATAAGTAGATGCATGATAACTCTAAATTATTATCTTCTCTAAATAATGGAAAAATGATCTTGTATATATATGTGGATTTAATCCTAAGCCCTTATAAAAGTTTTGATCAATAGGGTTGACCCATTTGACCTAGTAATGTTATGGACAAAATATCACTAGGTCATGGTCTTGGTTGGCCAAGAGTTGACCTACACCTTAAATGAATTTTACCCAAAACAGTACAGGGTCAACCCAATCGACCTAGTATAGTGAATAGTTGAAATGGGATTAAGGATATGAAAAGAGGGATAAAAGGTATAAAATGACTAAGGAGTGTGCAATAGAGAAGAGCAAGATTAGAGATATAGTTTTCAAGAGACAAGTGTGTAGATAATAAGTGGAAAAAGGGACAATAATCCTATGAAGCATCAATTATATTTCCACCCCTTTCATAGTGCACCCCTTAAGGTGTGCACTCAAAGAAATTGAGATTCAATCATTTCCTTCAAGATAAAGAGAATCAGTAAGTGATAAAAGTTTTAAAATATTATGTGTATATAATAGGTAGATATCTTGGCTTAGAGGGATATAGGATACAACTTAATTTTGGTTAGGCTTCATTGGTAAGTTGTAACTAACCTAATTTTGACACCAATGTATATTATTAATCCTATAATTATTCTCATCCCAATAATCAAACCAGGAGTGAAGTCCTTATTCATGAGCTATGGGATGTATCTAGAATCATTAGCAATCATCCCAAATCTAATGATATGAATCTCACTAGAGGAAGTGAAACCACTCTTCATATGGATAATAGACCATCTATTATCCTACATATCATCTATGTGGAAATATTTACTTGATATGACTAATATCTAGGTAGGATCTATTATTTGGATGATGAGGTTAACCACATGTAAGTAATTACACATCCCTATAGGGGGAATTAAAATGGCTCTAACCTTCTATTGTAAAACCTAATCACTCTTTTTGAGGATCCTAATCTAAATCAATATATTCACACTAACCAATATCTCACCTATACCCCTCCTATAAAGGAGACCCCCAGACCTAGTTCCCATTGGCCCAAATTGATACCTTGATTGAATTTATGATTTTGAGAATAACCAACAATATCTAAATCAAGGAGTTAATCTCAATCCTCATACCTAGGCTAATTCCTCTTATATTCTCATCTAAGTAGAGGTTCATAAAACATTATAATAATATTACATGTTTCCACCATAATAAGAGTGTACACCCCCACTGAATTATTCCTTTAACCAACCCTTATAGGACATCCTTACTCATGGATTCCCTAACCTAGACACCTCCAAAATTATTTCACCCTACCAAGTTCATACCCAAACCTTGATCACAGGTGTATTCAATTACACTGAACCCTTTCAAACAAATGTGGTGATAAATAGTCCACCACTCTTTACCTCTCTAAGTTACATACCTCCCACATACACTCCTCTTATAGAGACTATATATGTGCCACCTTGCATCCTTTTAGGATATGTACAAACCATGTACACCCCTCCTCAAAAAATCACTAATCCTTCTACATATAAAAATATTCCTCTTAATTTTAATATGTTCTCCAATTATACACATCAAGATAACTATTTTCCATCTTATTCCACTTCACCCTATCAGGCCTCTTCCATTCCTCCTATTAGCTATCCAATCAACACCTATGTGATCCTACCCTTACATTCCATTTTGACCACACCAAATACCAACTTAAATAACATGTGGACCTATGATAATTTTAACCCTTGATATCAATATATGAGGAGTCATTTCGCATTCCCTACCAGACCTTCCCAATTTCAAAGGGGAGGGATATACCAATGCACATGTCAAGAATTACACCATATTTGTTAGGTAAATCTTATGTTTTGATGGGGATTTTTCTAATATTTTCCCTAAAATCCTAGAAGCAATCACCCTTGATTGGTATTACCACCTCCCCAAGGGGTCTATTCATGCCTTTAGAAAATTTACAGTTGAATTCATTAAGGAATTTGATATGGAAAATCTTCTCAATACTGACATTCAAGAATTCCTTCATATCAAAAAAGAACAAAATTGATCGGTTGCCCATTTAATCATGAGATGGTGTAAGTTCTATATTTTTTTAGTAATGCACCTCACATGGACTAGAGGTAATTGTTAAAACATTATATTTCACTCCCTTAATAAGGAGACAAGAGAGGAAATTCAAAAATTCCCCTATTAGTCTTATGAATAAACTCTTAAAAGCTCTTTATGAATTGATCAAGTCACCATTGATAGTGGTCATTAAACCTATGGGGCCAATGGGTGCATTATAATCCAAAACCATAAAAATGGGGAATTTTAAAATGTGATATATAAAAACATAAATAATTAAGAACCTTATTAAATTAAATAAGAACACAACCACTAATGGAATGACCAATTAGGGAAAAATCCAAATCTAGTGAACAATAATTAGTCTCCACCCATGAAGAACACCAACACAAATCAAAGTATAGGTGTTAGGAACCAAAACCCTCCTCCTAGAATTCATGTGATTGAATTCAAATGACCTCCACCCCAATATATGAAATATTAAAACCAAATTTAGAACCAATTTTATCATGTTTAACACTTTCCATAGTTCTAGAACCAACCCTATTATCAAAGGAACAATAAACAAGGGTTTGGTTAACAAGGACAAAATTAGAGGCCTATAAAATATGATCCCAACATCTACTATCTCTTCCATAAAGTTATCAGTCATGATAATAAAAAATGTAGGGAGTATAAAAAGTTTATCTAAAGGCTCCCTAAGGATCATAAACAAAATTTTATAGACATGTTCCTAGGGATTGCATGCACAAACCCTTAGGGCCTTCATGATAGTCCCATCATGATTTATAACTAAAATATATAGATTTACCAACATCCTTTTTTGAACCATAAATCATGAAATTACTTGAGTCAATGTAGGGTAATTTGTAGAGTTAGGTGGTTTAACATAATTATCTTACATGAGCATTTACCAATGACGTCGAGGATTCCACTTTTAAAATTGACAATATTAATATCACTCCCCATTTGGGGGTCTAAGGAAAAACTAGGATGATAGGTTTTGTAGAGTTATAATTAAAATATGAAGTGAATATAATTACTTAAACTAGGGAATATCAACCATAACTCCTATCCCTTTAAACATTTTGGATACAGATACCATCCCTATGCCTATGGGTAATTATGATTTGATCTCAGATATTTCAAAAACATTCTCCCACATTTCATTTTTTTACTTGCTCAATAACTCATCTACCTATTTTTTGGCATTATTCACTACTTTAGGATTTAGTAATTTATATAGCATAACTCCCTTGCTATAGACCCAAATAAATCACATTGATCTAGATATGTTCCCACTTGGGTAAGATTCTTGGGGCATTGGCTATTTATTTGACCTTAATAGCCTCCCCCATGATTCTAAATTTTTAAGGAGGGGGAATACATTCTCGTTTCTATTTATAATAGCTACAAAAAGAGAGCCATGGTGATGATAGGGTATCCATGAACATCAACCCCTTATCTTTCCTGAAAAAACATGGTTACATAGAAAATAATTTTTCCACAACGCACAATACTTTTCAAGGCTATGATAGCCTCAATTCCACCTCCTTAGGAACCATAGTGATTCCATTCACTTTGGATCCTTGGACTATGTTAATATATTTTACATGATTGATAAAGACATAAATTATAACATGATCTTGGGAAGACCCTAGATTCACATAATGAGGGCCATCCTTTCAACCTTGATACAAAAAAATAGTTTCTTTTAGTTGGGTAAGGTTTTTGTGGCCTAAGAGGATCCCAATACTTTTGAGATGCTTCAATTGACTATGTGTAAGCAACTAAGTTTGCACATTTACTACCACTTACCTAATAATGGGGTAAAAATAACCATATAGTTGGTTGATGTTACAAATCCTACACAACCCAAAGTGGTTTTCCTAAAGAAATGGGAAGAAATACCTCAAGCCTTAATTAAATATAAACTAGATTAAAAAGAAGTTGTAACTATAAAAATATCAGTGGTTCAAATACAATAGTGTTGATAGTATTTTTGACTATGTCAATGGCTAATATTATAAATATCTTAGAAAATGAGGCACACGTGTTCTCCCATTTGACCCAAGAGGCATAGGGACTTATAATTTATTTGAATCTCAAAACCAATAACCCTAAGATTGGATAATAAGTATACTTGACATTCACATGGTTTATATATCAAAAGACCATGAAACCCTCCCTAGTGGTGATATATCTTCTATAAACGATCAATGAGCCCTTCACTATGATGGGGATAAATGTATTTATTATGTGGGAGTAGGAGTGATATTGGTCTCCATAGAAATAAGGGTCTTCCCTTTCTCTTTTAAACTTGAATTTGAGTGTACCAACACATGGGATAAGTATGAAGCTTTATTTCTTGGGATGATCATTGTTAAATGGTTGGGAATTCAAAACCTAAAAATACAAGGTGATTAACAAATAGTGACCAATCAAGTCTTGTAAATATATCAAACCAAAAGTGAACACCTATAGATTTATAAGGTTGTGGTGTAATAAGTCTTCAAGGATTTTAATTTAATTTTTATAGAAGCATTTCCAAGAGAAAGCAACCAACTTACCAACTCTATGGATGATTATTCTTCTTATTTGGGTCTTAACTCAGTGATACATAAGTCAAATTTCATAGTGTATATTAGGATAGATCTTCTCACGTATAAAATTCCTAATGAATATCCCTTTATTATATAGGGAGGGATGATAGCCTCTATCCTTCAACTTGGATAAAAATGATTAAGTTATCTCAGAGTTCCTTCATTCTTATAATGACTTCCCATATTTTTAACATAAGAGAGGTTTTACTCTCATGTGCTATCATGCATTTGTTGTTGGGAGTGATTATTGTGATTCCTAATACAAGGTTGAGGATTATTTATCCTCTCATCAAGAGCTTGAAATTTTTTACATAGAGTGTAAGGACAAAGACCTTCCCTAACTCCTGGTCAATTCAAGGGAGTGATTCTATCATAGAAGATATTATTGATATAAACATAGAAACTAAGGAGAATCCTAGAATCCTCAAGCTCCAGTCTTTACTTTCATCATAAGAAGTAGAAGACCATAATCAACTACTCATTAAGTTATCTAAATCCTTCTCTTGCTCCTATGTGGGTATAATAGGAATCAAGCATGGGAAAATAATCCATAATCTAGTCATGATGTCTGATGCAAAGATAATAAAATAGAATCTTGGGATAATCAAGTCAAAGGTGGTGTTAATGGTGAAAGAGGAAGTCATTAAACTCATCTAGTTATATTGTATAAATCCTATGGATTATTCCAAATGTATGTCCAACATCATCCCAATCATAATGGTAAATTTATGATATGTATTAAATTTCATGATATTAACATAGCATGCCTTACAGATGATTTTCCTCTTCCATCATAGATGTTATAGTTGATACTATAGATGGTTATGAGTTTATATCCCTCATAAATGGTTTTTATGGATAAAATAAGATATAAATATATGATGAAGATCAAATAAAAACCTCCTTCACCACACCATGGGAGACATTTTGTTATGTAGTCATGTATTTTGGCCTTAAATATGATAGGGAAACATATCAGAGGGCCACTACCCATATTTTCCATGAAATTATTCATAAGATATTAGAGGTATACATAAATGACATTTTATGAAAATAAAAGCAAAGGATTGGTCATCTATGAGTGTTTCCCATTATCCTCATGTATTTAATCGAATAAAGATTTACTCTCGATCTTAATAAATATGTGTTTTGAGTTATAGGTGGAAAAATACTTTACTACATTATCTCTTAGAGAAGAATTAGAATTGATCCTATCAAAAATTCATGTAATTCTAGACATGATCCCTCCTATAATGAGTTAAAAATTAGATCATTCTTAGATAAATTAAGGTACATTCAACAATTCATACTAGACGTCACCTATGAAGTGTATCCTATCAATCGTTTACTTAAGAAAACAATTGGCTTAACTTAAATGAGTTATTGCTAGGATGTTTTTGATGTAGTAAAATGCTTCCTTTTGTCTCCTTTGATTCTCATGGTGCCCAAATATTACAAGATTCTCATATTTTATATTATGGTAATAAAGGTATATCTTTCCTACATGCTTACCCAATAGGATAATGATGTAAAGGAGTGTGACATATACTTCATTAGTTTCACTCTCATGGATTATGAAACACACTACACATGGGCATAGAAAGAGTGCCTTGTAAATTTTATTCTCAACTAAGTGATCACAACACTATATGCTTAATTTGGAAACATGGTTTATAGTAAGGTTTTAGACCTTACAAACATTCTTGACCCAAACAAATATCTCATGAAAGTCTATAAATTTCATTATGATTTTGAGTGAGTTTGAGATTACTTACATCAACCAATTTTTTTTCAAGGGATATAACATTTCTAATTATATGTAAAACTCTCCTTTGGAATTTAGATATCATATTGATACTAGTTTTTGTGATGCATTAATTTGTTACATAGATAAACCTACTATCATTTATTATCCTTAATATGCCAATACCATTCATTACTTAATTGAGCATACATATCCTGAAGGATCCAACTCTTAATAGAGGTAACATGTTTATGTTATCACTTCCATTTATGTCATGTTAGATGAGATTATCTATCGTAAGGCATTTCACAACATGTTGATGAGATGTGTCGACCAAGAGGAGTCATGAATGGTCCTTTTCCATTTTCATAGCAAGGTTTGTGAGGGTCAATTTAGTGGCCATGTGATTTCTCACACAATACATAGAATGGGATACTTATATCCAAATATTTATTCCATTAAATATGTTAGGAAATTTGGGAAGTGATAACACTTCTCTCATAATATCCACATTGATCCTCAGGCTCTACATCCCATTGTTATGCCTTGGACATTTTTCATTTGGGGTATAGATCTGATAGGTAAGCTTTCCCTCACTTCTTTGGATGTTAAACAATTCATTATCATGGCCACCAAATATTTAAATAAGTGGGAAAAATTAATACCTCTTACAACTATTACCGATTCAATCATTACAAATTTTATTTTAAATTAAATCATTTGTTGATTTAAAGTTCCATAAATCATCATAATGGATAATGGATCTCCCTTTAAAAACACTAAGGTATATAAAGTATGTAATAAATTCACCATATCATATCAAATGGAATATTTTATTATCCACAATAAGTTTTCCAATTTAAATCCACCAATAAAACCCTATATTTGATCTTGGTAAAAAAATTTAAAGGTTTTAAATGAGTTTGGATTTTGCATCTTTATCCAACACTTTAGGCCTATAGAACTAACATTAGAATACCTATGGGGTTTCCATTGTAATCCTTTATATTTGAATATAAATTTATTTTACCTATTGAGGTTGATATAGCTATCTTTCTTGTCTCTCTCTGGGGTATCCTTGACCATGAGGAATATAGGAATGCATGTCTAGTTAAACTTGAGACTTTAAATAAAAAATGACTCACTGCTACATAGAACCATGTCACATATGTAGATTGCATGAGAAAAAATAAAATCAAAATTTCCATGAGTATCTAATATATGTAGGACACCTTATCCTTAGGCTTGATAGCTACATTAATAAAAATAAAGGAGAATATTGGATGTTCATACATAACTAGATAGGCCCTTAGCTAGTGACTGAAGATTTAAATAATAAAGCCTAGCAATTATGTCATTTGGATGAAAATGAGTTCAATGAATCTTTCTAATCTTTACACCTTAAAGGTTTCTATGTTTATATCTTACATGTCACATTTAATTCACTACATTACATTTTTCATAGTTTGTTTATTATTTTTCATATCATATGTTGTGTTTGGTGATAACTCGGTTGTTAGTTTGTAAAGTATGATACTTATAGAATACAACATATCATATCATTATATTTTCATGTTACCCTTTTTTTCTCATAGAAAAACATTTTTAAAATCAGCATTGCATTAGTTATTGCAAGTAGAGTACATCTATTTTCCCTATATCTTCTTGTAAAACTCAAAAAATGCTAGCATACAACTTAGTCTATAAGCTTGTCTATGATAGAGTCTCCTCTTATGGTGTCTTCCAAATCAGAACATTAGCATGCTAAAAAATATGTAAATTTAATTTCCCATCCTAGTTTTCATTTATAATCCCTTTCATCTTAGTAGTTGAATGGGGCCAAGATTTTAGGTGAAGGCTTTGTATAAAAAAATACACACTCTTGTCCAAAGCTTATGCAACATCAAAATAAAACTGCACATCTCTCACCTTTGTTAAACTTTGGTGTCGATCCATCATATCTTAATATTTGCATGGGTTTAGCATTGGGGAGAGGTGGTTATACTCACATATATATAGTATTTGTGTTGGATTGCTCTAAGATTTCCCAACAAACCAAATATGCATGAAACCCTAGAAGTAGGTGAGAGTAAGTTATAAAATCAAATGTGCATTAAATGAGCATTAATGAGTCAATTTAAATCCTCAATAAATAGATAAAGAAATTATTTGTATAAATAGATGAGTAAATATGTAACTCCATCTAGAATAGTAGTTAAAGTTATAGAATAGGAAAGTAAATCCATACCTATAATAGTTAGTAAAAGGAGTTACTTCCACTATCTAAATAGGACTACCAAAGTAACTCCATGTGACATGCACACCTAATAAAGGTAATAAAGTGTAATAAAAACCTAAATAAAGAAATAAAATAAAATAAAGGACTACAATAACACCCGCCCCCCCCCCCCCCACTTAAGCATAGCATAGGTGGGTAAAGGAAATGGGTCTCGATAACAAGGCCTAATGAGGTACACATGAACAAAGTAACTCTCATAAATTAGAGAAAATGAGAAAACTTGGAGGAATAAATTACCTCACAAAATATAAAAAATAATAAGTGAGGGATAAGAAGCCCCACTAAAGATGATTTTGAAGCCATCCACGCTCTAATTATAGTTTAAAATTTAACCAATGTTGATAATGAGATCTTCTGCCTAAAGATTGAAGAAGATCCATTTGCATGGAAAAATGTTTTTTCCTTTCAACAAAATAAAAAATGAGGTGTGTATTTAAAGTCTTCCCATTCCATAAAGGAGGGTAGCATATGAATTTATCTAAAAAAGGCCTAAAAATAAGGTGTGGAATAAGTCTGGCAAGATCATGCACAAGAACTAGATATAATTTCACTAAAGTGAACCTATTAGAAGGACATGGAACATTCACTATAATAATTTGCATGTGAAGGAGAGAGCATGGATAAAAAATAATCAAAACTAAATAAGATACTATAAATGAACACATATCTAAAATATGAATATCCACAGGAATATATGAGTCATCAAAGCTCTCAATGGGTGTACTCACACTTAAAAATATAGACTCCTATGAATTAAAAGACTATTAAGACTCCAAAATAACAACATCTTGAATAGGGATGCAATTAAATTTTACAATAGGATAGTTAAGGTTGGGAAAAATCTCATCTTGTAGTAGTTACTCAATAGAAGACTATGAATATTTCATAACAAGAAATAGGAATAGGAAGAGGGATCACAATATTATCTAAAGCTATGATATTAATAGGAGGATAAATTATATAATTTTTTTTAAGATATCTGAAAGGAGACTGAAGAATGCTTAAAACAGTGTAGGGACACTATTTATGTTTCACATGGCAATGAATATCCATGGAAACATGTAATAATATTTCACAAGTGTTATCCCACTTATTTTACTAAAAAATATCAGTAGGAGTAGGAATGTATCCATTTAATAATGTAATATGATTCTTTCTTGTGAGTAAGTTTTCATGTAAGTGCACCAATAAGCATAATTAGTCTTTCTATGAAGAACCATTGGTGTAGAATCAACTCTCCTCATCAAATTGTATATCTTAAGTGGTGTTGACATGATTGAGAAAATAAACCAAATAAATGAAAAAAACACTTTAAAAATGATAATTAATTCTCAATGAATTGACACCTGACTCAACTAACAATGCATCCAAGAATGTGAGAGCAATTTATACAAATGACACAAACGTGGCACACAAGTCACAAAAACTAAGTATGCACACGAGAAAAATTAGGGGCCATAAAAACCCCTCCAAGAAATTATTAATTACCCATTTAAGTTTTCATGTACAAGGCACACTCAATGTGAGGATGTCAGACTCAATAGACAATGCATCTAGACAAGTAAGAGAAAATAGTGCACAAGTTTTAATGCACTTTTCAATGAATGGAAGTTAAACACAACTAAAAATTCATTCAAATTTGATAAATTAGTTTAATTGACACCAAAATGACATCAATGAAACTTTGAATAGACCAAGAAGGATGTTGGGCTCTATTGATAATGCATCCAAGAAGAGTACAAGTGTGGAATAGTGAGAAAACAAGGAGAGAGAAAAAATATTTTTCTTACAAGGGGGTTTAGCCACTACCAAACTGAACCTCACCCTTTAGTATTTTATAATAAAAAAATATTATGAAATATGTATTATCAAGTAAAAATAATTACAATCTTTTAAAATATCCTTATATCTCCCAAATACAATATATTGTTTTTATAGAAAAAATTAAAAATTACTCCAATTTTTTATTAAAGTAAAAAATCATCTAAAGATATTATTTTATAAAAAAATATAAAATTTCTCCCACACATGTTAATTAACCCCCACAAGTTATAATGTTTTTTAATAAAAAAGCAAGTAAAAATTTCCCATCAACTAAATCACCCTTACCATACACCATGCCCCCCATTCATAAGTTACCCTTTAATATAATATCGCATATCCTATTAGAATATATATATATATATATATATATATATATATATATATTATATTCCTTTAAAAACTATTTTTCACCATTATTTTATAAATCCATGAACTTATTTATAAAAAACCACTAAAAACTTCACGCCAACTACCATGAATTACTAATGGTGGGTTTTGAAACCAAAAATTAAAAACAATATGATTTTAAGGTTGTAAAATATATTTTTTAGTATGAAACTTTAAAAGGGTGGTTTGTAAAATATAACAAATGTGTAGAAAAAATTGTGGATTTAAACAAAGGCATTACCTTTACTTTGGTAGGATGGCTTAAATTTGACCAAATTTAGGAGCAAGCTTGTGAGAGAAAATGGTGATGGTTGAGAGACATTGGTATTTATGTAGCTATATGACCAATCCAAAAATTTAGTTAACCACATTGGGTCATAGATATAAACATGGAAATCTATGACAAGGGAGGAAAAAGGTAGTGTGTAAGAGGTTACATGTTGTGAAGAGGCTGATCAAAGAGTGTATAAAGGGTTGAAAAATATGCTAAGGAAAATCAAGGTTGTATGCACTGATAAGAGGCTATAAACTTAAATGATCTCATCTTTGAGTAGGTGAAAAAGACTTATAAGTGTGAGACGATCTCCTCTGTGCTATTTATAGAGAGAGAAGAGAGGCATCAACCCCCAAAACATCCAAAAGCAATAGTTGGTCTAGAAGACAACTTGTTATCCCTTTCAAGTTACATGCAATAGGCTATAGAGGTAAAACTTTAACTTTTATAGTTCCATCAAGACTGTAAAGTGACCAAAAAGTGCCCAAGTGTATATAAATATACATAGAAAGCCCTAAAAAATGAAGAATCCATATGAAAAATATACAAACTAGTAAGGGTCTATTTAAGAACACAAAAAACCCATAAAAACACAAAAATTATTTTTTTGATCTAATCCCTTTTGACACATATTTACACATATATTGAGAAAATCTAAGTAAACCATAAAAATTGATCTAAAATGAATAGAAGCCTAGCAATGCATGCAATGAAATATCTCACTAAGGATTGTAGAATTGGGAAAATGGTCATCGGGTAATCTCTGATACCATGTTGGATTTCTCCAAAATCTCTTAACAAGCTAATGATGAATAAAACCCTAAAAGTAGGTCAAATCAATCTACAAAATCAAAAGTACATTAAATGAGCATTAATGAGTAAATGAAAATCATCCATGAATATTTTAATAACATATATGTATAAATAGGTGAGTAGATGTGTAACTTCCCTTATAATAATGGTCAAAGTTATAGAATAGGAAAGTAACTCCATACCTAGAATAGCCAATAAAAGGAGTTACTTGCACTAGATAAATTGGGATTCCAAAGTAACTCCCTATGACATTAACACCTAAGAAATATTTTCAAGTTTAATAAAAACATGAATAAATGAATAAACAAAAAATAAAGTCCTACGTTAACACTTTGTTGATGAGCACATGCATCTTCTTAGTCACATGAGAGTAGGTTTAGGGGGTCACAAATAAAAATAAAAGCTAAATGCATAAGTAACAATTAAAAAGTTTCCAATTAAAAAATATTTATAAATCTTGTCTAAATGTTTATGCTGAAAAATGTATATTTATCCCATTTACTAATTCTAACAAGGCTAGTTATCTCTATATTAAGCCAACACATTTAGTATTTTATAAGTCTAATAAGAAGTACATTTCTCCCTTTGCTTGTAAGGATTAGGTAATCTTCCTTTTTCATACAAAATTTGGATTCATGTTTTTCATATTTTTTCATCTCCCATTGATCATATTTCCTTTTTCATTCCCATGTTTCAAATTGGAAGTCATGTGTTATATGTAACAAGATAATTGGGTCATCACTTGTAAAATAGTTGTTAGTGCATGTGTATTATCATATATGTGTCCATCATATTACATCATTGTAATTATTATTTTTAAATATAGATAAGCATTATCCATAACATTTTATCCAAAAAAATAGAGAGATACATGTTATCCCATCACATGTCTAGTCATCGAATGTGCACAAACTAAAAAGTAGATGTGGAAATTAAAGCACATAAAACATACTGACAAGTCACTAAAAGATAAATTAAAATATCCCTATATGTTATAATAATTATCTAGTTTTTACAACATAAGTCTCATGTATAATCACCTCTGTAGAGGTCCAATGAGTCTCAAAATATCAAAAAAATAAAAAGGAAAAAAGAAAAGAGTATAATATGTATCAATATGTATAGTATCTCAAGATCCCATCCTCCTCCTCAATGAGGGTCTTGATGTAAAAGAGTGATTGGGACCATGAATCTTATGGAATATCCTACTTATACACCCTAATAAATAATCTCTCATATCACTATCATATCCCTATGAGGCCATGCCTCCTATCCATCAGCTAGAATAATCTCAACTTCCTCTAGATCACTGGGACCTTTTCTCTCTTAGATCTCACATATAGAGTATGTTTCTCTACTCTCAACCTATTCAAAATCAAAAACATATGGTATGTTGGAGAGAAAATATTAGTGTGATAACATATCCTAGTAGGTACTCTGGGATATGCTAATAGCCCATCTCTAGTCATATTAGTTCCTAACTAAAAAATGTTGACTAGGGTGTCCCTAGTCATGGTCCTCCATCTAGTTGAGGTATTTTAAATCATAAATTAAAATAAATAATTCCATATTTATTCATATAAAAATAAAATTATTAAATCAAATAAGTAATCGAGCCTAAAATAAAAATATTAGTAATAAGCTAAAATTCATAAAAAAATAGTTTGCCTTGGACACCCTCATGCCAATCTAAATTGGATTCATAGTCATTAGCCTTCTCCTCCTTAAAATAAAGGTCCTCATCTAGGTTAATTTCATCCAAACCATCACCATCTCCACCTTGTTGACCAAATTTGGCCTACATATCAAGTTTGCCTAATCCAAAATAAGATACTAAGTAGGGTCCTGATTGAAGGATGATCTAATGGTGGAAAGAGTAGATAGATTCTATGATAATACCATTGTTCATTTAAAAGCTTTTGAAACAATTTAATAAATCTTAAAGTGTGAATTTGGTGATCTTAGAAAACTAGACCATCATCACACATCACATAGAAATAGACTACTCAACTTGATTTTGCATTTTATAAGTATGCTCAAGAAGCTTCTTAAGCTTAAAAGATTGTATGGAAATGGTGTTATTCATTCCTAGATCATCCTATACAAATTTCATATCTTGATGTCTTTTTATCTCAATATATAAACCTTCAAAGTTAGAATTACAGAGTGAAACAGGCATGGGGATGTTAGGTTTAAACCTCATAAAATAGTTGTTTAGTTTCAAAATTTCCAAGGATGAATGCAAAGATAAAAAGAGTCAAGATCATGGGAGCTCAAGTAAATATCTAGTTGTGATAGACCAATCTGTGATGTTAGTGGGTCCCAAATATATAACAGCACATGTTTGATCATGCATTAAAGATCAATGGTGAGCATCAAGTCAAAAGGTTAGCATGAATGTGTAGTTGACAATTGGAAATATCTCAGGTACCAAATAGATATATAATAGTGCATGATGAATAATAAATCTAGTGATCCCAATTTGATTAATGGTGTTTATTTAATCATACCAAAATATATAAATGATAAGTGATGGTTCAAAAGAGTCAGTGAATTTTGAAGGCTAATGAAAAGCTACCAAGTGTCTTAAGCATGTTAAACTAGTAGAAGATCAATGGATCATGTTCAATATATTTAAAATTAGATCAAAGGTATACATAGGGTCAAAGGGTCATTAGGATACTGAGAATGAATAAGGAGCTACCAAGTGGCACATTCTTAGAAACCCAGATCAAGATTAAGGGCCAATATTAAAAGTTGAAGCCAAATTTATTCAAGATTGAACCAGAGAAAATATGTCAAGAAGATGCCATGGAGGTAGACACACTAGTTTCAAAGGGTCATTTCCAAAACCAACAATATGGATAAGCCATTAACAAGGTGGTTGATTGTGACCCTTTTTACATGCCAAAATGAACTAGTAGGGAGCAATCGATGTTGGAACAAGATCATAAAAGATTGATCCAACTTTGTAACTACTTCAACGTAAAAATTAGGCTTTAAAAAAGATTTATCCTACCATTATAACCATAAGGAGCATCAATACATGCCATAAATAGATTAAAAGGGATTGATACAGTTATTTTGGCCACTTTCCATAAGTAGTCTTAGGTATTGCGATCATTTCTAATTGAATCAATGTTAGATGATGGGAAATCTTGGCCATTATGCTACCTTCTCCATATTTCTACACATGACCCCAACCTCTCTCATCTTATTTATATATAAATATAGGCTTCTAAGCCTTGAAATAGATCCCTCTCTTTGGCATGATTAGACTCTACCAAGATTTATACTGGAACACCTATTTGATGCAATAAAAGACTGAACTCCTTCAATCTAAATTAAAGTGTTTCTCATGAATTCATTGATGTGATTAAGTGAATGTATTTTTTCTTTCCTCTGTCTAAGGTTTCTCACCTTCATGTAGTGTTTTGGTAGTTCTCACAGGTCATTCTAAGTGCATATATAGTATATTGGTTAGTTTAGAAGTGGACAACTACCCTTCCATGCTAGGTTGATAGCTAGTCCATGCCTTTGTTTGAAATAATTATGTTAGGTCTTATTAAAGAGTGAGTGAAGTGATCTTCTATAGTCATGAATGTGTCTTGTGCAAGTATAAGGATCAAAACATTTAGTGCATCACCTCTCTTTTATATGCTTTCATAGATTATTATTAGTCTCTCTCCCCTTTTCCCAAAAGGAAGCTAGTTTAAGTTTAGCATATGTGATAGATACAAAAGGAATTTGGTCTTATTTAGAGGTATAACTCAAGATTAGGTGACCTACATCCTAGGTTCATTCTCATGTTGGATTAGGTTTGAGCAATAAGACCTGAATAATCCATTTTCTCAACCAGGGTGCAACCTATGACACCAACATTTCTAGCACACTTGATGGGACAATGTATCTTAGAGGAACTAAAATTTAGAGTTAAGGAGAAGCATATGCAATAGCAAATAAGATCTACCATCATCATAATCTAAAGATTCTTCAAGTTACAGAGTTCATAAGACTATCTAGATAGCATTCTCATGCCAAAGGTTACTACAAGGTCATCTAATAAAGGTATTCTCCTTTAATTCATTGAGATACCTTTTATTTCATATAAGAGAGCAAGATTTAATAGGACAAGACCTTATCCAAAAAATCAATATTCATCTCTTGGTCATCCTATTGCCTTAAGTAGCGTAATCCCCACTACTCAAATGGCCATCAAGAATAAGTGTTCATCACATTCAATAGAGGTAGTCTACTAAATTTGGCCCATTTTTATGGCATTCCTATGTTTACCATAAAGATTATCCCATTCTTCTCAGGATAAGGTCAAAAAACTTCTATTGATCACATCTAGGATGTTGCCAACCTTTGTTCCATATATAATGTTATTCAAGATAATGTGGCTATCAGACCGATTGTTCCTTCCTTCAAAGGAAAAGCATTAAAATGGTATATAAATCTTCCATTGAATTCCATTTCTACCTATGATGATTTAGGTATAGCCTTTGTCAAATAATTTGAAGACAAATCTGATCACCTATCTTTAGTTGAATAGATGACTAACTTAAAGAGAGGTCCTCATGAGTTCATTCTAATTTCAACCTTAAATTCCAAAAGACATGGAATTGAATACCTAAATTGATCATACCATCCCCTGAATTTGCCTTCTTGTATTCTTTAATAGCCATTAATTCTGACATTAGTGTGATGATATAGTCTATGGGTGGTAATACCTTATTAGATGCTTATGAGGTTGCAATAAGAGTAGAAAATAGTTTGATACAACCTGGTAAGCTTGATCCAAGGCATCCAATGCCTATATTACTAAATTTTTAATCTATTCCACTCCTTCAAGATCCTTAGTTTCCATCATTAGCCCCTATTCCAGCCCCTCAAGCTTTTGTTGTAGCCCCTTCTAGTTAAGCCAATGAGCTTGGTGAGCTGAAAGGTTTGCTTCAATATTTTAGAAATGAAATAGTAAAACTCAAGAGGTAATATTATCATACTAATAAGCCCTATCAAAAATATAATTAGACCTCCCATTAGCCTTTCAGATATCAAAGGCCTCCTTATTAAGGATTTATAGAAAATAGATCACCCTACCAAGCAAAAGGAGCCATAGTTCTAGCTAAGCCATATGTAGCTCTTAACCCTAATGTACCAACAAGTTCAAAATATATTATTCTCACAACACCTCAAAAAAAATTTATGCATGACTCAATTTGGTATTCCCCCAATCTCAATGATGCTCAAAACCAAGCCTTGGTATCATAGAACATTACTATGCCACAAATGACATAAGAAGATTTTTATCTTCAAGGAGGTCAGTATCAAGAGACAAGTTTGACACCCCAAGGAAAGGATTAACCATTTTAAAGGCATCCTGCTGTCATTAATGTAAATTGGTAAATGGATGATTATGTTGCTTTCAATCATAGTGATGAGACTAGTACTTTAAGTGGTCAAGTTACAACTGTAACTAGAGCTAAAAGAAGAGCTGTTGATTCCTAATGTTATTTCTAAAATTACCAAAGATCAAATTTTTTCCCCTATAACACATAAAAATTAGAATTTAGAGGCTAGGAAGGTCCCTCAAATACCTCTGGTCTATGAACAACTAGTGGTTCAAAAGGTGTAGCCAAAGGTTAGTGGAGCTTTATTTAGTATATTGAATCAGATGAAGAAACCCAATTTCATCATTATCATGTGTGATTCCATTTATATTCTAGGACAAAAAGATATGCTCATCCAAGAGCTTTCATCTCTCAAGGTGTCTCCAAAGCCATTTGAGAAACAAGAAGTTATCCTAACTAATTAAAACTAGCCAATGAAGCATCAAGTATAATAGGTACACAAAATGGTAAAAGGGGAAAAGGATGAGGAAAAGTCAAACAAAATTCCTCTCTTCTACCTCTCTTTGATAGTTGGTGACTATTTAGTTCATAACTATATGGCGTATAGTGGAGCTAGTAGCACTGTCATGCCTAAACAAATTGGAAATAAAATTGGTCTTATCTATGAACCAAATGTTAAATGAGTATTTAAATTGGATGGTTCACCAAAAAATATAGTAGTCATCATTAAATATCTAAAGTTGACACTACATGCTTGTCTCAATGTCACCATTCAACATGATGTAGTTATGGTGGACTTGCCTCCCTATTTTGCCATGTGTCTTTTAAGGGACTTCACCTCAAATATTGGAGGATATTTATGAGTTCATTTGACATATTTGATGTTCATAACTAGGTATAGTACTAAGGTAACATTATATTCTAAACCCATTGCATGTTTCCATTTAGAACCATATATGCCAAGTGTTGTGAAGACCAATTACCTCATCTCAGATAAGGTGAGAGAATATAGTGTAGAGGAGATTGAATCACCTTTAGATGGTATTCCATATTTTTTCTTTGATGACTAGGCCTCTATCTCACATTAATATGATCCTTATAATCTGATTGAAGAAGAAAGACTTAGTGTTTATTGCCTCTATGACAAAGATGTACCAATTTTAGCCTTGATGAAGGATGATGAGTCTAGTGATGGTCTATGACATTTATAATTTAATGGATCAAGAAATAAGCATGTTACTAGATATTCAATGATGCTGATTTATCTATAAAAGCAAAGGTATTTCTCATCTATTAAGTTTGAATTTGGTTATTCAAATAATGTTGATGAATATGAAGCACTAGTTCATGGTTTGCAATGGGTTAGGAAGATGAAAGTCAACACCTTACAAGTCTTTGGTGATAGTGAACTTATAGTTCACCAAGTGAGAGGTCTTAATGTATGAAAAAACCCATTTCTTAAATATTATAATCATAGGGTATGGGACTTTCTTGAAGAATTTAGGCCTTCAACATTTAGGCAATACAACAAACATGTAGATAGGTTAGCTACCATTAGGACACAATTTAATATCCTATCTAATGTAAGAAGTGAAAAGGTCTAGCCACACATTAAGGTGATTATAAGGCCTTCTATTTTAGATAATAGTGGTAATTGGAAGTGTTTGAATATGATAATCATATTTTTATAATCTTGTAAGAAGAGGATGAGTTTTCCTTAAGAAATTAGTCAAAGCACTTAAAACACTATGGTGATCAGATTGTGTAATTGGAAACAAATAAGTTGCCCAAGGGATTGGTCACACTTGAGAATATATTTAGTGGTGATGATGAGCTATGGAAATAAAATTCATATTTGTCAATAAAGGAGGAACATTATACCAATGTGGAAGTTGCACCTAGTAATAACCTAAAGTTGGGTAAGATATGCACTTATTTAGAAAAGGAATCTTATATTGAGTTATGTGCAAGTTTTTTTGATGCATTTTCATAGTAATATAGTGACCTCAAGGTATTTGACCCAAGTCTAGTTGAACACACCATTGAGATAGAAGATGAAACTAAGCTAGTAAGATAAAGACAAAGGCCTATTAATCTCAAGCTTGAGCCTTTGATGAGAGATAAGCTTCATAATGTCATTGAGTGAGATATTATATTTATAATAAAGCACTCAACTTGGGTGGAAAACCTTGTTCAAATATGGAAAAATAATGGTGAAATAAAACTATGTGTTAATTTTCATGACTTGAACATGGATTCTGTTAAAGACTGATCTACTACCATCTATGGAACAAATTTTATATTTTATTACAAGTTTAGAAAGGTTCTCCTTGTTGGATGGCTATAGTGTCTACAAACAAATTTTGGTCAAGTCAGAAGACTAATTGAAGATGGCCTTCACCACAAAGTGGGGGACATTTGCATATAGAAATATGCCCTTTGGTTTATCTATCGCTGGAGTAACTTTTTAGAGAGCCGTGGATATGGAATTTTAGGGCCTTATTAACAAGTATGTATTGGTATATTTATATGATATAATAGCATTTTCAAATAATTCAAGTGAGCACATGGTTCACCTTGAGTAAGTGTTTAAAAGGCGTAGAAAATTTGGGGTATCCTTAAATCCCCAAAAGTGCATCTTCTTGATTCATAAAGGAAAGATCATTGGACATATAGTTATAAAGCATGGTTTAAACATAGATACTAAAAGAATAACTTCAATTCTTGCACTTTCCTTTCCCAAGCACAAAATAACTTTGCAAAGTTTCTTGGGGGAGATCAATTTTATCAAAAGATACATCTTAGATTTTGCCACTTTAACTAAGCCAATTATAACCATGATAAAGAAAAATTAGAGATTCAATTGGTCCAAAGGAGTAAGGATTTTTGAGAAAATTAAGAAATCCATGACTAGTACTCCTATGATTATGAACCCAAATTTCTCAAAAGACTTCATTCTATACATCTATGTTAATATTGACAACATTTCAAGAATTCTTATGCAGTAAAATCATAAGGCTTTGGAGTAGCCAATAGCCTTATTTAGTCAAGGCTTGGAATAATATGAAATAAGTTACTTTTTTCTTTAAAACCATGTAATTTCATTCATAAGGTCTCTCAATAAATTTAGATACTTGTCTAATAATAAAATACACATAATGGTTGCACATCCAAGTGTCAAAGAGTTTCTCTTGAACAAGGACATAAGTGAGAAAATAACTAGTTGGATAACAAAGGTAATGGATTATGATATAGAGATTAAATTCATAAATATTATTAGAGGCAAAGGAATTTGTGAGAATCTAGCATAAGACTTACATGAAGCCAAAGAGGTGGTTATGGTTTCAACTAATGAAGAAGTTACAACTGATCATGCCTCACCTTCTAGCGAGTATCATGATTTGGTAAGATATTTACAAGATGGTATTTATGCCTCTCACCTTAATCCTTCAAAATAAGATATTTTATATTTCAATCCATTCCATTTCTTCTTGTTGATGGTGTTTTGTTTAAGGAATATATCAATGTCATCTGGTTAATAAGCATTGAACAACATCAAAAAGAAAGATTGCTTGAATATTTCCATGATGGACATGGTGGAGGGAATTATTCATCAAGGACCATAGCCCATAAGATCATTAGAGGTGGGTATTATTGGCCAAGCTTATTTAGTGGTTGTCATGCATGGGTTAGGAAATGTAGACAATGTGTTATGTTTGTAGGAAAGGTGAAACTTTTAGCTTTACCTCTCCAACCATTTATAGTAGATCAACCCTTTATCCAATGGGGATTGAAATTTATTGGTCTCATCAACCCCCTTTCAAGCTTAGGTCATAAATGGATACTAACTGTCATGGATTACTTCATTATATTTATAGAAGCAGTGGCATTGAAAGAAGCAAATGAGATGAATGTTCTAGATTTCTATGCAGGTCTGCTTAGTAGGTTAAAAGTCCATTCAACTATTATTTCTGACAATGCTATGGCCTTTATGGGGTATAAAATTAGTGAATGGGTAGTTAAACATAGTGTCTTTCTTATCACTTCATCAAACTACTATCCCCAAGGAAATGGTCTTGCTGAGTTCATAAATAAAAACTTGTTGAAGATTAGAAGAAGAATAATTGAAGATAATCAGAGGTCATGGCATCTCAAATTGAATTTATCTCTATGGGATGATAGGGTCACCTATAAGAGATCTATATCCAACTCTCCATACAATCTGGTATATGGTAAGGAAGTAAGAATGCCTATTTATCTTGAATTTCCTACCCTATAATTAATGCATCAACTTGAGTTGCTAGAGAATGAACCTATGGAGATCAGATATACTGATATTATGGAGTTAGAAGAGATAAAACATTAGTCCATATTAACCATAGAAATATATCAATCAAATTAAAGAGAGTCTTTAACAAAATAACTTCTTCATGAAGTTTCAAAGAAGGAGATTTGGTCCTAAAGGGGGATGAGGACATAGCTAAGCCAGGAAGGCATAAAATTTTTGACTCTCTTTGGAGTGTTTCATATGCAATCTCTAGCTACAAATCCCATAATGCCTTCTAACTTGAAAAAATGGATGGTGATGAGCTTCCTATCCTAGTTAATGGGATACATTTGAACTATTTTTATTAATGAAGCTAAGTTCCATATCCATAGTTTGTTTTGGCTTTCCTCCAAGTGTTATCCTAGCACATTAGTTTGTTTTCTTCCTTGTATTAATGGAATTCATTGTCTTTTCAAGCCAAAATGTTTCTTGTAGTCATGGATCATATTCATAATTATTTGTGAATCCAAGAGCCATGTAAATGGTTTGAGTTATCAATCATATTAGGCATGCTACCCAACTGAGTCACCAAAGATGTTGGCCAAATTTGGCCTACATACCAAGTTTGCCTAATCTAGAATAAGAAGCTAAGCAAGGTCCTAATTGAAGGATGATAAAATGGTGGAAAGAGTAGATAGATTCCAAGAGAATATAAATAATCATTTACAAGATTTTAAAATACTTTAAGCAAGCTTAAAGTGTGAATTTGGTGATCTTAGACAACTAGACCATCATCGTACATCACATGGAAATGCACTAGTCATCTCAATTATGAATTTTTTAAGTATCATTAGGAAGCCTCTCAATCCCAAAGGATTGTATGTAAATGGTTTTATTCATGCCTAGATCATCATTTTAAAATTTCATATCTTGATGTCTTTTCTATCTCAAGATATAAAGCTTCAAAGCTAGACTTACAGAATGAAACAGGTATGGGGATGTCAAGTTTAAGGCTCATAAAATTGCCATTTAGATTCAAAAGTTATGAGGATGAATGCATAATTGACAAGTTTCAAAATCAAAATAGCTCAAGTTAAGATCTAATGGCATGTGAGTGATCTACAATGTCAGTGGGTCCCAAAGATCTAACAGTTCACATTTGATCATGCATTAAAGATCAATGGTGAACATCAAGTCAAAAGGTTAGCATGAACATGTGGTTGACAAGTGGAAATATCTTGGGTACTTGAATAAATATATAATGGTGTGCAATGACTAAAAAAGATAGTGGGTCTAAGTTAATCAATGGTCCACATTTAATTATACCAAAGCAGATTAATGGTGAGCAATGGGTCAAAAGAGTCAACAAATCTAAAAGGCTATTGAGAAGCTACCAAGTTTTTTAAGAATTTTAAATTGGTAGAAGATAAATGGATTGTATTCAAGACATATAAAATTATATAGATGGTATACATAGGGATAAAGGGTTAGTAGGATCCTGAGAATAAATAAGGAGCTATCATGTAACACATTCTTTGAAACCTAGATCAAGATCAAGGGCCAATATCAAAAGTCAAAGCCAAATTCAATTGAGGTCAAACCAAAGAAAATATGTCAATAATATGCCATGAAGGTAGACATTTTATTTTTAAAGGGTCATCACCAAAACCATTATCATGGATAAGCCAATGGTAAGGTGGTCTTAAAGCTAATTGTGACCCTTTTTACATGCCAAAATGAACTAGTAGGGAGCAATCAATGCCATAACAAGATCATAATAAATTTATCTAGCTATTCTAACTAATTAAATTTCAAAATTCATATTTAAAATGACATTATTGTACCATTATAACTATAAGGAGCATTAATGCAGGCCAAACATAGATTGAAAGGGATTGTTATGGTTGTTTTGGCCACTTTAAAGTAGTCTTAGGCATTATGATCTTTTCTAACTGAATCAATGCAAGATGATGGGAATTCTTGGCCATTATGATACCTTTTACATTTTATATGCATGAACCCTATCTCTCTCATCCCATTCATATATAAATATAGGATTCTAAGCCTTTAAATAGATCCCTCTCTTTGGCATGACTAGACTCTACCAAGATTTTTACTATTACACCTATTTGATGCAATAAAAGACCTAATTCCTCCATTTTTAAGGTGAATTTAAGTGTGTCTCATGAATTCATTTGATGTGGTTAAGTGTATGTATTTTTTCCTTACCCTTGTTTGAGTTTTCTCACCTTCATGTAATGTTTTGGTAGTTATTATAGGTCATTCTAAGTGCATATATAGTTTGTTGGTCAGTCTGAAAGTGGACAACTTCCCTCCCATGATAGGTTGATAGCTAGTCCATTCCTTTATGTGAAATACTTATGTAAGGGATGATCAAAGAATGAGTGAAGTGATCTTATGCAGTCTTGAATGTGTCTTGTGAAAGTATAAGGATCAAAACATTTGGTGTATCACCTCTCTTTTATATGATTTCATAGATTATTGTTAGTCTCTCTCCCATTTTCCCATCAAGAAGCTAGTTTAGGTTTAACATAGGTGATATATCCAAAAGGAAACCAAGCTTCTCTAGAAGTCTAACCCAAGATTAGGTGACCCACAACCTAGGGTCATTCCCATGTTGGACTAGGTTTGAGCAAGAAGACCTAAACAATCCCTTTGTGTAGCTAGGGTGTAACTTAGGACACCAACACACCTATCTATTATGGTGATGGTGGGGGAGGAGTTTCCTGATATTGCCCTATCAAGGCCTACCTCCCTATGAAACTCTTAGATGTTCCACTTGAGTAATGGACACCCCTCATACAAATAGATACCATGATAACCACCCCAATCTCCTTACATATGCCTCTTGCATGCCTTTATATACCACTCCTAATATTTAAATGTTTCCCCCATAAGGAATTATGTATTATTGAGGTACCTTGTTCACTGGGTTTACCCTGACTTTGATTAGTTTGTCTCATACCTAGGTGGCCCCAATAATTGGCATGAGATAGGTAATCTCCCCATCCCAATATCTAACCATGCCTTGGTAGAGTAGGGATATCAAATATAAAACTATCAAAGTCCTAAATAGTTGGGTTAAATCTCAAAATGATGCCATATTAGTCCATCTTGAGTCACTAATGACCCCTTCATCCCCAATGGTTACTCCCCTATTTTAGGGGATCAACCTCTCATACACTAAGATCATGAGGAATTTTGTGTGACTAATAGAAATCACTCCTAATCTTGATATGTGGTATAAATATTTGTAATTATGAGCTAAGATACCTTAAACCCAATAAAATTAGGTTCCCCTCTCCTTGATCTAGTGGATGATCAGGGACCATCTATAGAGTAACCTATTGGTACCCTTAGCCCCCACTAATTGGAAAATAATGATACCAATGATCACTTTATGTAGATGGGTATCATTGATCCCTAAATATCAAAAATCCTCACTCTACACTTCACACCCATGTTAGGTGTACCAACATATCTAAATTAATGGCCTAACTCTTTGTCGTAACCCTATCCATGGCCTTTGAAGAACAACCAAACAATAATAAACTTGTAATCCTATATACATAAATCAGAGTGATTCTCAACTCTCATGAGGCTTGAGGTAACATGAAAGTGTTTTGGTTAGGGTAATAATAGGTGATCATGTCACACAATAACCTAATCAAGGTAGGGATGATCCATGCCTATGCCACTCAAAGCATGCAAGCTCAATCTAGAATCACTATTTCATCTTTCATCAATAGTATTATAACATGGGGATCCACTCCTACTCCTAGGATATACTCTAGTAGATGTAAGTCCCCTAAAGTAAGAAAAGACACTGAGTTAACATTTTGCCTATTTTTTCCCCTTAAAATGAGCCCAATTTCCCCCTTGCCTCTAAGGCATGGAACATGCCCCTTTCTACAAGAAGGGATTATACAACTACCCTAAGGTGGTTACATAACTATCCTAGGTGATTACCCAACCTCCATAGGTAGTTATGTAATCATCATAGATGATTAATCAACTACCATCTATTTAATGTTGTGTAATTATTAACCCTATAAACATTAGTGGTTATAAATATGTTATGGTAGTTATGTAACCACCAGTCTATGAATATTTGTAGTTTTGTCCTTGATGTAGTAGTTCCATCTACCAATTAAATGCTTTGAAAGAGCCCCCAAAACCCTTAAATATCTTTAAGAACACAAAAAATTAAAAAATTCCTAACCTAACCCTCCTCACAAACATTTTAAAACTAAAAATTTCCAAAATCACTAAAGTTTTAGTGTGTTTTAAGTAAAATCACAAAACTAGGGCAAAAGAGGAAAAACATGGGGATCCACTCCTACTCCTAGGATCTGCTCTAGTAGATGCAAGTCCCCTAAAATATAAAAAGACATTAAGTTAACATGTTGCATATTTTTTCCCCTTCAAATGATCCCAATTTCCCCACTTGCCTCCAAGGAAAGGAACATGCCCCTTTATGTAGGAAGAGATTATACAACTACCCTAGGGTAGTTACATAACTACCCTAGGTGATTGCACAACCTCCCTAGGTATTTATGTAATTATCATAGATTATTACACAACTACCATCTAGATAATTTTGTATAAGTATTAAACCTAGAAGCATCAATGGTTATGAATATGTTATGGTAATTATATAACCACTAATCTATGAATATTGGTAGTTTTATCCCTGATGTGGTAGTTCCATCCACCAATTGTATCCTTTCAAAGATCCCCCAAAACCCTCAAATATATTTAAGAACACAAAAAAATATAAAATTCCTAACCTAACCATCCTCACAAATGTAACTATTTTTTTTGAAAATCACTAAAGTTTTAGTGTGTTTTAAGTAAAATGAAAAAACTAAGGTGAAAGAGGAAAAAACCAATAAAAACCTACTTGGCTCTATCCTACTCCACATACCACTATTATATTATACATCCTCATCTTTTCCTTATTATTTTTATTTATTTATCAGTCAAAACCATCATATATAATCTAAAGCTCAAAATATCACAAAGTCAATTTGCACAAATGAGTCTATTTTTACCAGGTTTTTGAATATTTAGGCCCCAAACTATCCATTTTGGTTTGAAAGCTTTATAATTTTGGCATGTTCTCTAATTAATTCTTATTTTAATTATTATAATTCATATTATTTCTATATTTCATGATACATGATTCAAAACTAATAATTTGATGGATTTATATCTTTTAAAGCATGTTTTATGGTTTTATAGGTACATGATGACTTGGTGCTAGATTCCATCCCCCAATATCACAAGTTTGGTATTTTGATCTTCCCCAAAAAAATGGTAAGTAATCTCATCCATGATTTGATTATGTAGTGTATTTTATACTTTTTCATCAAATTAGACTTGATTCTCAACTTTATCTATAGGTTAAACAAAGTCTTGGCTAGATTTATTTCACTATCGAGGTAAGTTTTCATAACCCTCTATTTATATTTTTAATGCCACTACTCAGTAATACACCCTATTCAATTCATGACAAGGTGTCATCTTGAGGGGGAAATATGTATACACCCAAAAATTTTAGTGTGACATTCTTAGTATGATGTCCAATGATGATGTAATGATCTCTTGATTTATGCTAAATGTAGGTTCTCTCTAACACTCTATTACTTTTCCTCCCTATATCTCTCCTATACCCCTCAAACCCCCTTTTATAACTTTGGTGGAATCTTCATTTTTTTTAAAAATTTTTATGGGAGATGAAACTAACCTTCATGGTGACAAAATCATCATAGCCCATTAGAGAACTACCCCTAAGGTGATAAAAAAATTGAGGTGGTTTCTCAAACCATAATTATGGAATTGTCACTAACATGGTGGTTTCATCATCCCATGAAGAAGTTTCATCATCCCATACAGTGGTTATATCATTAAGACTGGTAGTTATAAAATTGCCCCTATAAATAGAGGTGGTTCCATCATGTTTGGTTTATGTTCCAAATTTAACCTCCATAACTCAAGATTTCACATGATTTTCATGATTTTTGGTGAATTTATTATTATTTTTACCTTGATTTCACCTCCATGTTGGCCAAATCACTCCTATTTTTAATCATTTTAAAGTCTCTCTTAAGTTCTACTCCAAGTTCAACTCAATTAAACTCCCCCTAGTAACTTCCATTCCTTTTCTACAAGTATTCCATTTTAAGATGAATTTCAAACCCCAAATTTTACATTAAAGGTTGAAGTTTTGAATATTTTTATATTTTTATATTTACAAACTACTTATCATTATTTATATATTTGATTTTGATCATTTTCGTGATAGATTACACAGTTTCAAAAAAAGGTCATTTAATTTGTAACTATATCTTCACAGTCAGTGCACTAACTATCCATAATTAATTATTATTTTTATTGGAGTTGTGTTCCTCTCATTTTATTCCTTTTATATTGTTATTTTATAATTATCTTATTTATATATTTCCTTCAATAATTGTTTTGATGTGGAGGAGCTAGCTCGCTAAGGATCATACCAC
Organism: Torreya grandis; assembly: GCA_037957365.1. NCBI lineage: Eukaryota > Viridiplantae > Streptophyta > Pinopsida > Cupressales > Taxaceae > Torreya > Torreya grandis. The sequence continues at coordinate 2,519,559 of JARHVA010002272.1, forward strand.
GAATACACCTTTTATTTCCATATGGTCTACATCTTGATTAGGTTGGGGGTTGCTAGTTTTATTTTATTTTATTTGTTTATTAGATTATATTAGAATAATTTCATTTATTTAATTAGATTATATTTCTATTTTGAAAAGGTTAATAGATAGGAAAAAATAATTATTCTCTCTTCCCATCTTTGCACCAAAAATATTAGTTAGTTTCCTTATTATTTGTAGCCATATAATAGATCATTTAAAATCATAAATAATTAAACTAAAAACATAGGTATATACTAGGAAAAAAATATTTTAACTTCAAAAATAATAATTTTTAGTTTAAAATGAGCTCTTGTTCGTTCACAAACAAGAACACTAGCATGTAGAAAGCTTTATCCAACCCTAAGAGAGTAAAAGGTAGTATCTAGATATTGATTTTCATTGTTTAAGTAAAATATTTTTTTTTTCACTTTATTAAATCATAAAAATAGAATTTATATATTCATTTTATTATTATTCAAATCATTCTAACTTAGTGTCCATTGACCTAGAAACACCAAAACCTAGTTCTAGCTTGCATATGCAAAGGAATACTTAAATACTTAGTAGTATTATTGATTAGGATCTAGGTCTAATTTTTTATTTAATATAATAATATAAAATCCAAATTTGAATAATATAACAATTAAACTATAATCTAAAAACACAAAAATAATTTCATTTAGTTTGTACCTAGAAAAGCTAAAAATCAACATTTATATTTTTAGTCTAGATTTTAATTTCTATTATTGCATGCATTGAAAATTATATTTAAACATAAAAAAAAGAATAATAATTTCATTTATTTTCATCTATTAATTTTTATTTAATTTTACTCATTTATGTTCAATAACTAGTTAGTTTTCTTTTTAGTAAAACATTACCAAAAAGGAAAAAACAAATCAATAACCAAAGCCTTGTACCAGCCAACACAAACATTATTAAAATTTTATTATAATAGAACAAAAATTATAAATATTATATATAAAATTTTCACCCTTGATAGGGTGTCTTGAATGCCTCTCACTTGAGCTATACAATGGGATTAGTCCTAGGTTGTGGGTGACCTCTAAGTGGATAAAACCCTAATATTATAGGGCTATCTCCCATTGATGTATCCATTAGGTTCATAACACTACACTAATATATTTTAAGGGAAAAAGGAGAGGGATAACATGAAATAAAAATAAATATGGATTTTATACACCAAAATAATTAATTACTACCAACTAATTGTATGTGCACATGTAGACCATGAGACTAATATGAACATACACTACTCCCAATATGAATCTCTTAAATTTGCATTTTAATGTGGAGGTTTTGATATATGTTTAAGATATAAGGAATAAACAAGAGGTATAAAATTAAAGTAATTAATATATAACCAAACTCAACCTTTACATTTCACTTGAACACTTTGCATGACCTACAAGAGAAGCTTTCAAACTACATATAAGTGTTAGAATAGGATAACATGTTAAGGAAGGCTATAAAATCACTTGAAAAGATAAAATATACATGTATACAAAATAATTAAATTCATATAAGGTATAAAAATAAGTATTATTATTGATCAAAGGCATGCAAATTAGTAGGTCTCCCATACTCAGGTGGAGGACCCTACAAATTCCAAAATCAGGCATACCTATCAAAAAAGTGAGTGTGTGTGTGAGAGAGAGAGGTGTAGGAAGATCAATGACAAGTGTAATATATTTAAAATATAGGTTTCAAGAAATAATAATGAAAATATTAAGTTATGAATCTTATCATCTACATGTGGATGTTTGATCTGATGACATTTCTCTCAAAGTGGCACATAATTACTTCATTACCTTGGTGACTCATCTATTTGCTTTGAAACTACCCATTTGAGATAATTATGAGTTGAAAAGTAACATTCATAGATTAAAACTATTTTAATTTCATTGTAAATATATTTAATACCCCAATCTAATCATATTTACACACTTATTCTACAATCTCTCTCATCACTCATATGTTTTCTCTCTAAGCAAGCCTATTCCTTGTAGCCCTATTTTAATGAAAATATCCTTGTTTTGAAATATATAGAAAAATTATATGTAAAAAAAACATATTTTGGCACCTACTATCCCCTTATGTCTTCACCCAAAGTTTCATGACCTAAATCTCAAGGTAAACTTCCTTTCTCTCTCTTCATTTTTGCCAACTAGGCCTAATTAAGGGTAATACAAGCCCTCAATACTATAGACCATAAAAGGTAGTATATTACCACTAAAAAACCTCAAAAATAATTTATAAGACATGATTTAGGTATGTTTTAAAAGTTTCAAGTAATTCTAGTGGATAAAACTCAAGTTATATAAGTTCTTCTCTTTCTAGCCCTAGTTTGCACATGCATAGGCCTGAGGAGGCCAAGGGATTTAAAAAATAAATATTTTGATCTCCCATAGTTATAATTACTTATTTTTGTGTAACCAATCATTACTTAACCCCTCCAAGTTTTTTTTTCCTTTTTCAATCCTCTATACCCTCCAAACAAGCCAAAAGGAAAAAGACTTTATGCAAAAAGAACTGTGTAGGCAGTTGTAGGTGTTCTTATTCCTTTAGATCATACTATGATATTATAATAATGAAATACCAGTATATTATGGATTATATATACCTAATATATCAGTTTAAAGTCACCAATTAAATATATACCTTGCATCTTCTTTGGATTCTTAATAATAGGCTTGCAAGAAGGAACTTCTTGGTAAGTTAGTAATATAGTCACCTTTTTTCTAAATGAGTGACTTAAATATCTCATGTATCATATTGGGATATATTTAAATGGTTATATAGAAAAATATAACATATATTCAGGATCACAAATCCTCTTTACTTAATTCAAGGGTTTATCACCACTTTGCACACTCACAACAGTCATGTAACGGTGTCTTTTAGGCCATTATGTACACTTTGTACTTGGAACATGATATAAATATACTTAATAAAAGGATTAGGAGAGTTTTTTAGTATATTAAATCAATTTTATGTTTAATCCATACCATTTTAGGTTCTTAGAGGATCCATTTATCCCATTGAGTTATTGTGGAGGGTGTAGGCAAGGTTTTAGGCTCTCTAACTTCTAATGATTATTCATAGCCCTGAGGGCCCTAATGCCCAAAATAATGACAATTATTTTGAGTAAAAAATACCCTTCACACTTCCCAATTATATAATAACACCATGCATATTATTATGTGAGATCACACATAGGAAATGTGACCTTTTTTTTTTATCAATATAAGCCTTATGATAAACTTGAAAAAGACTATTTGGTGGGATCAAGATTCAAATTGCTTATCCTAAGTTTTGAACACTCAGTAAGGTCTATGTTAAATTTCATGACATGTTAAAATTATCTCATTTTCTATTTTACCCTTTAATCCTTTTATAACATGCATTAGGCCACTGTAAGGGTTTATGGTTAGTTATATGCTTTTAACCTTGATGTCCTCTATTTTTTGCATTTTCCTCTTCATTTAAATGATTTAAACTCCATGAGATATTATATTATGATATTATTCACCTATTTAAATCCATTAATCTTCAGTTTTTTTAAAATTATGCAGACTTTCCTCACCATTCCCACACAGGCTTATAAGTGGTCAATTAGGTCTGGAGATCTCTTTTCTCATGCTCTACCTTATTGAACCTACTTGGATAATAATTAAATTGTATAAATGTATCCTCATGATAAATAGCTTTTTAAATATGATTTTATTGATGAAAACCATATTTTTTATCCCATCCAGTCTTTAACTTGACATACACAGTCCATTTGGAGAATGTTCCATGAAACTGTAAGTGATCTCTTTGGTGTAAAGATATTTAAAGGGATTTTGAGGCTTATTTGAGGGGTTTTACCACTAATTAAATGACTTCATAAAAATTATTACATACTTATAACACACATACAAAGATTCCAATAGTGGATACACCTTCTTTAAGATTTGTAACAAGGGCCTACACCATTTTGAGATAACATTCTTGAAGTTTGATCTTAGACACCTATATAAAGTCTTTATAATACTATTTTTAGAATATTTATAAGGTATAGTGATGTTTTTAGTCCTAAAACATGTTTTCCAAGGTCTATAAATAACATATTATAGTTTTATTGGTCACAAATGTTAACCTACAAGTCTACAAACTTATGTGTTGACATAATCCTTCTTGGCCTTACTTGAGAGCATGTTTTGAGACTTTTATCTTCTTACCAAGCATATTCTATATGTTTTACCACTTTTGAAACCATTATTCAACTCTCATTTTTCCTTTCAAAGACTTCAAACATGTTTGATTTATTGAAAACATCTCAAAACTTCACAAAACTAGTATGTCTCATGTAAACATTGAGAAGGAAGATCATTTGTGTTATTACATGCACATGCATGGTGTAGATAGAGGATTTGGGTGCCAAGATATTCCTTCCTAAACTAAGATCACTCTTTCATGGTATATTTTATCCCACTAAGTTCACAAGTGTAGACATAAATATAAAATTGAACCAATGGGATTTAGAGTCACTTTTTGACCCCTTAAGCTCTTAATGATTATTCATAGAGATGGGGGAATCAATTTTAAAACCAATTATAGTAAATTAAATCTAATTAAGGTTCCATACTCTATAAAAAACCTCATTCCCAAATCTCTCTCTCTATTTCCTAAACCCAACATTTGAAATTTGTCTTTGTGAGCTTGTCAAGAGCTTGATAGGATATTGAATAGATTTTTTGCTCTATTTGGGTCTATAAGTCCCTCAAATGCCTATATTTATACCTATATGGATTTAATAATAGGTAAGAGTGTCTTAAAGTTCTATTTATTATGAAAACCTAATATCACCCCTTGAAAACCTCTCTTTTACCACTAAAACAACCATAAACTACTTTGAAACCTGATTAAAATAAACTAATAAGTGTTATTTGGTCTTCCTCATACCTATACAAACATGGAATAATTTGAATAACTTCACTTTGATGCAAACTTGCCACTTTCTCACAATATTTTCTTTATTGAACTTTACAAATAATCAAGAAAATACTTCAAAATGAGTTATAACATTAGAAAGGAATATTTGACTTATTTAAAACACTTGTACAAACCAAAGGAGCATGACATGACCTATACATCAGTTAAATGACATAATCAAGATATCTAAACTTTTGACACTCTTTGAAACAACTTGACTAGGATAAGTCATGGCTAGACAAACATGATACTAGAAAGAAAACTTACCTTAAGCTTGTTAAAATTACCTTAAAGTATGTTAAAATTGTATAAGAAATTAATTTATACCCATTGGAAATGGAGGCCTAGTGTAAAAGTCAAGTTTTTTTTATCAAGCCCACCTATGGTAGCCCAAAATTGGCTAACATATTTGGTGACCTCTTGGGATTTTATGCTTGCTATGCTCATTAGACCGGTTACCTAGTCCATCTGTTAGGCATGGATTCAACACTAACTCAAACTCAAACTTTAATTGACCTTGACACTTTAATGAAAAATCTTTACCAAGACAAGATAGTTGAATTGACCTCCAAACACATAAAAAGACAAGAAATAACACATAAAGCAATGAAAACACTATGCTACAAATCACTTAGGGAAAACAAAGAATAATTAGTATACTATACACAACTAATCTCAAAATATCATCTTCCTCCATGATAAAATGGAAGGCTATTGATATCACCAAGCTCCCGTGAAATAAAATTATCATATGTTTAATAAAGTATGATCAGGTGTTGCTCATGGAGTGAGAGCTTCCACCTACATTATGAGATGTTATCATACTCATGGTCTCATTGAATAACAACTAGACCTTCTTGCTTCATTCCCTTATCTATGGATTGACATGTGAGTTAAGAACAAAATCATACCTATCCTAATCTTGGTTGTTTGCCACATATAATACTATCTCTACCTCATCAATATGTTTCTCCTAATTGTCTATGGTTACTTAAAGAGAATCATTATATCTTAGAACTTATTCAAGTTGTTCAAACCCTTATATGAGGTCTAAAACCTCATGTTACTTATTCATGTTTGAATTCATCTCAAGCATGATCATATCTTGACTCATAGGGACAACATCAACCTTATCTTCAAGAGGTTCCATGAAATTATGCTTTTTTTCTTTAATGACCTCTTAGGAGTTCCCAAGATTGATTTTATAGAATAAAAGGGGCATCACAATCATATTCAATCTACCTAATAGGAAGTATAGGCCCTTTAATATTATCAAAATCATTACAAATCTCTAAATACTATAACCACATATCATCTTGGAACTCTTCATGTTAATTTGAAAAGGCATGATGCATATGAGTGTCATTTTGATGATGTGTCTCCATAACCTTTCTAGCTACTATCATGTGATCGTAAACTTTATAGTGATTTTTTGGGAGAGCTACAACCTCAATTACAGCTATACTTCTCTTTTAAAAGGGAATTGATTCATACTCATTAGAGGCTATTTCAGTCTTGCTCAATACCTCATCCTGCTAAATTAGGATATCATCTATCTCAAAACTAGCTCTATCCTCTTCATGAAGTATTTTTATTCAAACATTTCCTTAATATCCTTTAGTTATTAACTTAACCAATTATTATCTACAACAAAAAGGGAGACCAACACTTTTAGTCAAACAAGGAAGTTAAAAATAAACTTTTACCTATTCTAGGCTACTTTATGCATATTAAAAGGTATCCAAATGCATCTCAAATGCATCTAGTTTCTCCAATTCATAAAGAGGCTCTAATAAATATTGTTATTGATTATATATGGTCTTAATGAGATGAATGGCTAGCTATGTTACTACTATTACCACATCAATTGGGCTTTGCTCATATTCAAGAGTATTTTATCTTTCAAATCTTGTTGTTAAATGATGAAGATCATTTCTCCCCTCATCTCCAAAGATTTATTTATTATTATTTTTACCAAGGGGAGTACCAATTGTGAGTTATTCTTCATATTCACTTAAAGATTCTTCTTCATATCCTTCACTTTTCTCACTTATAGCTACAAATTCAATTTCATTAGCCTTCACTAGAACATGTTATTCCTCAATGATGGGTTGTTAAACATCATAATCAAAATTTGGGATCTCATGATCAATGAGCTTATCTTTATTATCTCTCCATTCATCCACCAATCTCTCAAGCCTTGATATGATTTTATCTTCAACCTTATTAACATGAAACTCCTTTATTTAAAATCTCTCTTGTATTGACCTCCATGATGGGAAGGTTTTAGGTTCTTAAGGAGGGAGGGGTGGGGTTTTAATAGGTTCATTAATTGACATGAAGCTTGGGACCTCTCTCTTGTTTTGGATTCCCTCTTGGATAACCTTCCATGATGGTAAGGTTTTGGGATCTTTAGAAGAGGTGAATGATGCTTTAGTAGGCACAAGTTCCTTTTTATCTTAAGCTTATTGATATAGACATGGCTCTTCTTTCTTGCCCCATGACTCTACTAATTGCTTACAACGTGGGGTTTATGACTTAGGAGCCTCTTCTTGATGGTGTATTTCAACTTGAGGGGTTAAATAAATACTTGAGAAGCTTACAATTTGACTTGGATACTCATCAAATTTTTAATTTTAGCAGGAAATAAGAGAAGGTTCATGACAGAGAGTAGGTTGATCTTGGGTAACAATGAGTGAGGCCTTCACAGAATAAATCCTTTCTTGATGTCTTGTTGCAAGTTAGATAAAATTAGAAAAACAAGAGGATAGATTTAAGATTAGAGAGGGAGATTGAGAATGAAGAAACTTTAATTCTTGATCTTCCCATCTTACTAATCTATCCTCTATGCATTGATTCAAATATTTTATTTCTAGCCTTTCATTGGTTAAGGCATGATTGTTTCCCCTCTCAAAGTCTACCCACTCACTCCTTGTACACTATAATGAGTCACTTAGCTTTTGAATGAGATGACTAGGGATATATCAACTAAATTCTACACTTTCATCTATTTTTTCATCACCATTTAATTCTTATACATATTCATGAGTAATTGAGAATCTTGTTCTTTCTTAGCTTAGATTCACATTTCTATACACTCCTTAGATCTTAACTCCTATTAATGCAAAGCTTTATAGGATTGATATGAATGTTGATAATCTTGGTAAGTTTGATGAGGAAATGAGGAAGAATATAACTCTTAATATCAGGTCTAATCACATTGATAGATAGGGTCATATGGAGGGTAAGTAGGGTCATTTTAGGGCTAGTATGGATCAACATAGGACTGACATGGTTCATTAGGTTGTTGATAATATCTAATATGTTGATTATAAATCTAACCATCTTGGGTAAAATAGAATTATACTCCAAATTATGCCATGGAACATTATGATAAAGACAAATAACAAAGATCATTTAATTTTAAGAATACCTAGGCTGATAAAACTAGTTGATTATACTCAAAGTCTCCATTGGTGTTTATGTTCATGCTTCTAAATGTTAATACATTAAAGAGCACACCAATCACTCTTTAAAGAATGAAGACTATTGTCCCACTAGACATGATAGAATTTTTATATCTGAAATTCTCACCATTGAAAGGTTGTATTCAAAAACTCTCATTTGATATATACAATGGGATTAGTCATAGGTTGTGGGTGACCTCTAAGTAGACTAAATCTCTAGATTATAGGACTAGCTCCTCTTGGTGTATCCATTACATTAAAAACACTAAAATAATATATTTTAAGGTAAAATAGAGAGGGATAACATGAAATAAACCTAAGGAGATGATACACCAAACTAATTGATTACTACCAACCAACTATATGTGCACATGTAGACCTTGAGACTAATCTGAATATACACTACTCCCAATCTAAATCTCTTACATAAGCATTCAATGTATAGGTTTTAATAGATGATTAGGATAAGAGGAATAAAAAATAGGTATAAAATGACACTAACTAATATATAACCACATTAAACCCTTAAATTTCACTTGAAAACTTTACATGACCTACAAGAGAAGCTTCCAAACTTCATATAGGTGTTAGAATAAGGCATGTCAAGGAAGGCTAGAAAATAACTTAAAAAGATCAACTATCCATTTATAGATGATAATTATAGTCATAAAAGGAGTTAAAATTAGTATTATTATTTATCAAAGGCATACAAATGATCAGGGCTTCTCTATACTTAGGTAGAAGATCCTACAAATGCCAAAATCAAGCATACTTATAGAGAAAGTGAGAAAGGAGAGAGAAATAGAGAGGTGTGGAAAGATAAATGACAAGTGTCATATCTTAATAAAATAGGTTAAAAGAAATAATAATAAAAATAGGTAGTTATTAAGCTTCTCATAAACATGTGTATGCTTTATCTGATGGAATTTCTCTCAAGGTGGCATGGAGTTACTTCATTACCTTAGTGACTCATCCATTTACTTTAAAACTGTCCATTTGATATTATTATGAGTTGAAAATTAAAATTAATGGATTATAAATGATTCATTTTTACTATAAATATATTTAATACCTTAATTCAATCACCTTTACACACTTATTCTGCAATCTCTCTCATCATTCACATGCTTTCTTTCTAGGTAAGCCTATTCTTTGTAGTCTTGTTTTAGTGCAAAGATCCTTGGTTTGAGAGATAAAAATCACTTATAATAAAATCAAAATAAAATTTGGGCACAAAATATACATTACATCTTCACCCAAATTTTCATTACCTAACTCTCAAGGTAGACCTCCTTTCTCTCTCTCCATTTTTGCCAATTAAGCCTAATTAGGCCTAATATAAGCCCTCAAAACCATAGATAGTACAAGGCCATACATTACCACTAAAAACATTAAAAATAATTTAAATGAAATTGATTTAGGTATTTTTATAATTTTTAAGTCATTTTAATAGATTAACTCAAGTTATTCAAGTATTTTTTTTTCTAATCCTAGTTTGCACATGCACATGCTTGAGGAGGTCAATGGCTTTCAAAAATACATATTTTGTTCTTAGGAGTGTTTTAAAAAAAACTCATTCCTATTTGGGGTATTTAAAATAATTAATCAACCCCTCAAAGTGTTTTTATTCTTTGTCAATATTTTATACCGTCCAAGCAAGCCTAAAGGGAGCATATAATGTACAAAAAGAAATGTGTAGGTAGTTGTAGTGTTCCTATTCCTTTAGATCATCCTCTAATCTTGTAATATTTACATAATGGTATATTATGTCCTCCATACACCTAATATATAATTATAAAATAACCAATTCAATGTATATGTTGTATCTTATTTGGATTCTTAATAATAGGCTTGCAAGGAGGAACTTCTTAGCAAGTTAGTAATATAGTTGTAGACACCTAAAATTAGACACAATTGCCTTCTGACCGGACTTCAGACAAATTCCTACCAAAAATTTAAAATTAAGCCTAATAATAATTTAATGTCCCAAATTTTCTTTTTCATCATTCATCAAATATCATAATCATTTTGAGACATCCCTAATTGGGGTATCATATCGTATGCAATAAAAACCTCTCACAGATTCATCCCTAATCACCTTGCAACATCACAACTATAGATTTGGTCTATGGACCTATTAAGTGGGGATATTTCACACTTAAGTAAAATATTTAAAGATAAAAAATGATAATCATAATTAATTAACAAGCTAAACTAAATTAAATTGATGAAAAAAAAATAGGGCAATCTTTTGGAGGCCATAACTTTTGACATGTAGCTCCATTTGAGCTCTTCCACACACCAAAACAATTGACTAAAAAAGTTAGTTGTTGTCCTAAGCCTTCGTATCCTCTTCTAATTGATTTTGATATTTTTTAGAGGCCATACATGATCATCTAAGGGTTCAAAATTAACATTTAATGATTTTTTTGAGAATTTTCTATTTTTAGAACCAGACATAAAATTCAATTGAATTTCATCCAATAGGATAATTATAGTGTTAATATTATTTTAGGATATTTTTAGAGCCACGTGCACTTACATGCAAAACTTCCTATAAATAGCAGTTACTAAAAATAGACATTTTTTTAGATTTTATTTTTTTTGAATTTTTGCATGTCAATTGTAAATTCAAAGTTGAGGATTATTTAAACATGGTTTGGGTTTGTAATTTTCAAGTCATTCAATATGAATCAATTTTGAGTTATTGTTTTAGATTTTGTTCTATTGGTAATTTTATTGTCTTGATAGTTTTTAGTTTCAATGTCAAAAATATCAAAATCAACACTAAGAGGATAGGGCTACTTAGGACAACATTAAACTTTTTGAAACAATCATTTTGGCACATGGAAGAGCTAAAACGGAGCTATAGGTTAAAAGTTATGGCCTCCCAAAGATTAACCTATTTTTTTGCATCATAAATAGTTGAATTATTGGTTTGAAATTAATATCTAAAAAAATTAATTAAAAAATTCAAAATATCCTAGCCTTTCATCATTACCTTTATGATTTTTCAATCTCTTTGAAAATATCCTAAAATATCTAATTTTGAGAGTCATGCCTAGTGATTTCAAATCATAATTACTTAACAACTATTAAATCAACTAGAGTTATATTTGACTCACCTAAGTTTAGTTTGAACCCATTCCAAGCCTTAACTCAACCCTAACTCACCTTGGGTGAGATTTAATTCCTAAGGCTATAAATACAAGGCCATGTCAATTCATTTACAAGCTCTCATAAAGCCAAAGTTATAATGTTAATTTGGAGAGAGACAAGCTTTGAAATAATGTTATAATGCCAAAATTTTAAGTCAATTAATCAAAGAACACAATAAAGCCAATGGTGCCAAGGAAAGAAGGAGCTAGACAAGCTTCATTACCAAAGACTTATTTATGAACAATCTAAGAAAGCCAATGAACAAAGAATTTGGATCTCCCAAGGAAGGTAAAAGAGTTATTGTATTTTATGTTTTTATTTTGATTTCATTTCAATTTTGTTACTAAGCTCACCCTAGTATCTAGGCTAGGAATGTAAGTGTTAGTGTGTTTTTTATTTGAGTCTTATTACTTGAACTAACACTATACTAACCTCCCTTCTTGGATTTATATGATCACAAATGGCACACCTAGTGGGACTCATTGATCATACCATACAAGCAAGGAGATTAATATGCATATCTTAGTTTTTCTAATGAATGCTTAAGAATCTTAAAAATTCAAGTTTTAACTTGATTTTTCACATATTCTATTTTTTTAGTGATGCATAGTTTACACATTGACTGACATCAATTATATTTGATTGATGTTAATCCTATCAGAACCGACATCAACCCCTATATTAATAATATAGAATGGTATAAGCATGACTAATTCAAGTTTTTCTTGAGTTTTCTAGTTTTTATTTTGTGTTTAAGAGCCTAAATATTATTTAACTAATTATATACCTACAATATTTGTTTTTATTTGTTGGTTTTAAGTTTATTTGGATAACAGTATTTTTTGTGAAATTTATATTATATTTTTCTATGTTTTACAATAAATTGATGTTGATCTATGTTGACCAATATTTATCCCTTTGGATTGACTGATGTCGGTTCCTATAGACTGACATTGATCCCTAAGTGCATCAATGTTGAAATCTGAGATAGAAAAATAGAAAACCTGAGAGTAAATTTTGAAATTTTATTTTCTCATTCACATTTGGGCTTCTAATAAGGAAAAAACCCTCTTAAAATTGTGGTTCCTAAGGTGGAAAGGGCCAAATTTGATCATGGTTAAATCTTTGACAATTTGTCTTTGGTGTTTAAAACGAACCTAGTTCATTTTCATGCCTTAGTTGTTTATGAAGTTTTGCAAGTTTTTAAACAAGTGCCAAGGGGCCAAAATTTCATAACACATCTCATTTTGGTGTAATAAAATGAACTTTAACACCTAGTTACATACTCCTAAGAGTTTTTTATTTTATGCTTAATCTTTTAAAGTTGTTTATTTTAGCAAAATGATTGATGCATGTATATTTTCTCCCCATCCCCTTTAGGGAACTTAGGTGACCAAAATTGATCATTATTTGCCTCTATTGTTTTATTCCAAAAGTGTGAAAATAACATCATTTAGTCCCTTCCTAAACTTGTATGGTTTGGGTGACCCAAACACAACTCTAAGGTATTTTCACTTATCTTTTATTTTCATGTATTTTGGCTTATGAGTGGGAGTTCATTGCCTCCTCATGGGCTCTTTAGGGAAGAATTAACCTGGGAATTCATATCCTAACATGGTTTAAACCCTAATCCATGGTTAGGTATAAAAATTGAGGTGACCCACTGGAACACTATTTTGAGCAGTTAAAACAAGTTACTTTAGTGGTACTCCAACTCGAACTGTAGGAGAAAATCAAACATTGCACTACACTAAGCAAGTGATGAATGTAGTGGTTGTGATAAGGAAAATAAATTTTCATAAAAATATGGTTTATGTGGATCCAATTGACATGAGCATCTTTTGTGTTAGCCACACTTGGGACCATCTAGAAACATGCAAAAATTGATAATTTAGAATAACCCCACTTGCCATAGATATAATTTTGATGCAATGTGAGTAGCCTAAAGTTCTATGTCATAATATAAACTCTTGGGATAATAGGGAGCCTAAAAAACCTATTTTTCATGTACTTTTATTTTTGGATTAACACTTAAAATCCTCCCAAGAGTGAGCATATTGATGGAGTTTGATAGTACTATGCAACCTTGTTAGTTTTAGGATGTAGGACATTATACTTAGGTGTTTGTGTCATTTTATCCTTTTATTGCATGGTCTTAAGTTGAACTATCTATTTTGTTTACCACATCAAAAATGAGTCGTGTTCATACATCACTCCTTTGTTTTAGGAGGAGTTATGCCACCTATTTGACACCATACCTTTGCCTTAATCTTTTGATAAATCTGTGTGTGTGTCACTTGATTGGAAAGGGTAACATTATGCTACCCAATTAATTTTGAGTCTTGTGCCTTTAAATCTTGAAACATAACATTTTGTCATGTATTTAGAGCGTGATAACATTATTATGCTACTCGAATCATTTCATAGACTCTTTTGCCTTGTGTCCAAATTTTAATTCTGAAACCAAATCCATGTGTGCCTTTTGAATCTATACCTAGTGCCATTACACCACTCAATTTTATCTAGCTTGTTATTTGTTTAAATAATCCTAGTTTTCCTAAGTTGCATTTTAAATTAGCCTTGACAAGTTCAAATTCAAACATTGATTTATTTTTTCCTACGCCTTGTGTAATTTTGGCCTGGAGATCAATCTTTATCTTTTGGGTTGTGTAACTTAGGTTAATTTTTTACCCAATTTGAAAAGCTATTATTTGTGCCTTTATTTGGGAGAAATATCCTATCTTATATATACCTAGAGTTTCATGCCTTATACAAATTAACCAAGTTCATGTTTAAATTTGAATGCCTAGTTTATGCCAAAGTGTTTTAGATTTGTTAGATTAAATCTCACCTTGTTTTTAAAGTCTAGATTTTGTGACTTTTCCAAAAGACCTAGCATATATCTATTTTGAGCCTAGCTTTTATGCCCTTTTTTGACAAAAGACCTAAATTTTTTTGTTTTCTTAGATTAGACTTGTTTGGAACACTTTTTACCTAGATTTTGGAATTCTAATTTTATTTCATCCACTTGACCTTTTGTGTGAGACATTTGATGTTAGACATTTGACATTAGACTATTTTGTACCAAAATTTAACACAAACCTTTTTGGATATATAGCTCCAATTTTAGACCAAGTTAGACTAGGTTTAAACCATTTGTCCTTTAGACATTCTTTTTAGGAGTTTATAAAACTCTATACCACTTTCATGAAACATTCATTGTTGATTTGAATATGCCTCACTATACTCATAATGGATCCATCTACAATCTAGGATATGGTAATGTGGTCACACAAAATGACTTTGTTCAAGACCCCTATGGTGATGATGTAATTTTTGAGATAGATCCTTATACACCTTATAATACTCAATTAAGGGAACAAATCTAAGATCCTTTATCTCACTATTTGGTCAACACACCTCCATACTCAGAGCATAACCAAGAACAAATATCATAGTACCTAATTAGCATACCTTCAGTTGTTGACCAAGTTCAACAATAACTATTCTATTTTATGATGCCATCAACATAATATCCCTCTTTATTTTATCATCACTTTATTGAAAACAAGGAAGAATTTTTAATCAAAGCCATAGAGGTAGGGGCCAAGTTTCTAGTAGACTTTCCCCATGAAAATTTTCCAAGTCTAGTTCAAGTGCTATACAACCTACCTTATAATCAAAACATTGAGTAGACCTCTTCTAAAAATCCTTAAGATCTAGTTTTGATGCCGTATTAGGACCCACGTATGCCTTTCATAGGAAAATGTCTCATGGAGGACCATTTATACATATGTAGACAACATGGTAAACTTATTTGAATTTAGCATGTAATTTTAATAACATGACCATGTCAAATGCTCCTTTTCAAGATTTCTCCTTTAACAGGAGTCTTAATAAAATTGATACACCAATAAAATTTGGGTATAGAAATTTTTCCCAAAGCACTTAAGTTAGAGATATGTTCAAAGATATAACCATCAAAGAAGTGTCTATAGTTTCTACACAAATAAATGATCCAAACATAATGGATAACATGCAAGTATCATCTAATCCAAACCAAAGGGGTTTAACTACACGACCAACTAGCCAAAAACAAGTGCCTTTAATTAAAATCACGATTGGTTCTCAATAGTATGGGGTAGGAACTTCTTATTCTCAACCATAATAAGATACCTCTAATCCTTAATGAGTTGCTTCTTCAAGAATGAAACCACAAGGATTAAGTAGTCAAGTAACAATCGACCTTGCCTCAACAAAATGTGAATAATGTTACTCCACCATAAAAAATGATGACTAACATTATAAAACAATAGGCATAGTCTAGTTTATCAATACAACAGAGATCAAGCATTCTACCACCTCAATAAGGGGCAACCAATGTTCCACCTTGTCAAGCAATGATAAGTATGCCTCTTCCATAGTAGACCAACATGTCTTCATAAAAATTTCCTAATCAACAATGCATGTTTATTAGTTACTGATAAATGTTGAACCTTTAACAATAATCTACTTCCAAAAATGGGTTCACACAGCTAAGAGGTTCTATTATTCCACAAGTACTAATTAGGTAGCAGTTGCCTTTTGATCTAAATATGCCATAGATCCAATGATAGGGCCTTGCTTCATAATAAGTTTCCCTTAATCAGCTAAGTTTTAATAGCTAGTAACAAGTCCCTATTTAATTATTTCAAGTATAGTAATTCAATTAAATCCATATCCTTCCATCTCAACCATAATTTCCCTAAAACTAGGCCTATATATCAAACCCAATCCAAAATATTGCACTACAATGTGTGCAATTCCAAAAATCACATCCTAATCTATAAATGCATATTCCTGATCAATTCCCTAACCAAACCAACATTCCATAGTAAACCATTCCTCTATTATAACTTAGTCAAAGTAACCCACTTTTGACCACCCAACATCCACTTTAGGCTAGTGTTTCATCTAGTTTCTTGGCACAATAACTACAATAAATGAAGAATACAATTACCACTATCCAAGATAGGAAATATACCAATAAATTTAAATTAGATGATGTGTGTTCTTACCCATTTACCATGGAGTATATGTAGCTACCATTTGCTCCAGAGTATGAACCATCAAATTTTGACAAATACAAGGGTAAAGGAGACCCAAAGGCCCATTTGATGGAATTATTTATTGCTTTCTAACCAATGGCCTATAATGACATATACCTCCTAATTTTATTTCCTTAGATCCTATTATTATAATATTTGGAGTGGTTCTTGAAATTTTCAAAGAACTTAGTATCTAAATTTGACCTTTCAGACAACTTTGTGCAACATTTCTCCAACAATATCGAGCATGATATTTAGTTGGTGCATTTGACTCAAGCCAAGTAGAAGACCAGTGAAAGTTTCACAAGCTATCTATAATTATGGAGAAC
This sequence comes from Torreya grandis, assembly GCA_037957365.1. Classification (NCBI taxonomy): domain Eukaryota; kingdom Viridiplantae; phylum Streptophyta; class Pinopsida; order Cupressales; family Taxaceae; genus Torreya; species Torreya grandis. Next base: position 2,536,620 of record JARHVA010002272.1, read on the forward strand.
ACTTGCTAGCCTCTTCACCCATAGTTTACCAGACAAACAATTAGTTGTGTTTACAAAAAATATAAATAACAAGATATCTTACCATCTAGAACTATAGTGTGTACACAGTTTTAAGGAACTCATCAAGAAAGGTTTATTATTTGAAAAGGAAATTATTAACAAAGGGATTATCAAGCTTAACTTATATAATTAAAACCATAATCAAAACTAAGGAAACAACCAAAATCAAAACCACAACCAAGTCGAAGTACAAGCATCTACACTAGCCTAGGCCAATAATTATGAAAAATCCAAGTAACTTAATTATAATAATAATGTTGTTAGAAATGGAGTAACTAATTCATGACATATCCAAATGGTGTAAACACCATCTACTCAACCAACACCATATATGAAAATTACTCCTCACCAATAACCCATTTAGTAAGCACAACATTAATAACAAGTTAGACTAGAATAATAAATGCATCAACATTTTCCTTTGCAAACCCCTCCTCCAAGTCAAAATGGGTGTACTCACTAAGTTTTTAGTGACCTTGGAGAGACTATTGAAGCCTTGTTTTGTAAACTATCCACTGTTAATCTAATTAGTTATCATATACCAAAACACTATCTTAAGGGAATTCCTTATCCAAATTGGTGCTGACAAAATGAATTTTATAAATACCATCAGGTTAATAGACATAATTTATGTCATTGTGTGAAAATTTAACATCTCATTCAAAATATTTTGGAAAACAAGGAGATAACATTGGATAATGGAGATTCTACATCCAATCAGAACCTAGGTATTTATCAAAACCCTTTTCTAAAACATAAAAATAACAACCAACAATGGCATAAGTAAAGGATAGAATAATAATAACAATAACATCAACATCTAAGACAATAATAGTAATACTAGTAACAATAAAACCAATGTCAGCCCAATAGATGGAACCAAGGCCAAAATGATGCTAATAATCAATTTACTTACCACATAGTTACACATGACAACAACAAATTTATAGGCCATATTGTGGGAGGTCATGTTTCCACCATATTCATCAATTTGAGACCAAGTATCAACCAAATAGGATCATTGTTAATCAATTCCATCCAACCAAACAATTCTAGTGATCCTTCCTTGACTTGGGACCATATATAAGAATACCAACAAGCATAGATTACTAATTTTTGACCTTATACCAATAACTCACAATTGCCCCATGACCACATACAAGTATATTAGTAACAAAGACTTATCATATGTAATCCCCCTCTACCATGATTTGCTAGAAACAATGATCATGTATCTAATCTCAATCATGTAATCATATCTTAGTGGTAAAATATTAACATTCTAGGGCCATAACCATCTGCCAATACACCCATCCAACCCACCATTATAGATAGGAAAAAGCCATATGCCACTATGAAATAAAAAACACTTGATATTATGGAAAAAATTTAAAATATGCCCACACAAATTTCCATTTTGGATTTGTTACTATGCCCACTATCCATAAGAACATCTTAATAGAGTTCCTTGGCCAATCCAAAGTTCTAAACAACATAAGCCTAGATCAATTTCAATATTTTTTTAGACATATAGTCCCAAGACATCAATTATGATTTGACCAAAGTGATATGTAGTCCCTTGGCCCTCTTCACAATAATCCATTATACATTGAAGATGTCATAATATGACACAAAGTGAAGCGTGTCCTCCTAAATAATGGATCGAGCATAAATATTATGTCTCTAAAGCTTATCAAGATTCTTGGATACATAATAGTTTATCTCCAGCCAAAAAAGATCATAATCAAGGCCTATAACAATGAAGAGTGAGAATCACAAGGCACCATTAGCTTTCCAGTTATCACTGGGCCTTTGAACCACGATATGTTATGCCATTTTTTAGACCTTGATTTTTCATATAATTTGCTTTTTGGTAGACCTTGGATACATGAAATTTGTAAAATCCCTTCAACATTGCATCAATATCTAAAGCTATCTTATTATGGCATGGAGATTTGTATCCCTAAGAACATTATAAGCATTTATAGGCCAAGTATGAAAGCTATAACTACCATTTTGGCTTGAATCTAGTTCCCAAAAGGGATCAAGGGAAAGAGATACTTGTTGATTTTCTAAAGGCCAATTTCATAAACCTAGATACCCTTGATTCATCTTCCCACATGCCACATATTGAAATGTCCAATCATTTTACCATCATGGTTAATGGCCCAGTAAAATATTTGACCCATGATAAATTCCACATTACCAAGCTTCCACAAAACCCCAAGTCTTATAGAAGACCTAAAACCAAACCACCCTACATAGAATGGAAATGTAAAGGAAAAGGCAAACTACATAGTCCAACACCTATAATTTTTATGTTATCCATTAGCAAAAAACATTACCCACTTTTAGATGATGAATTATGGTTATATAATGACAAACTAGATGATTTTTATAGAAATGCAAAGTATCCTATTCCTAACAGGATCATGGAGAAGCATGCCTATGAAAGAGGAGGCCTATGACCATATTAGAAAGGAACACTTGAGACAATTTTACCACTCGATATAAAAAAACTTATGGTCTTGCATTTAAACTTCCTAGGGTTGGCCCTACTATTTTATTCATGTTCTAATGCCAACAACTAATGATAATGATTCTAACAGTGAAGCAGAGTCTGATCATTACCCTTATGAAGACCTAATAGATACTAATCTATTTAACACTCATGCCATTTGTACCTTTAGACCAGTTCTTTCCAAAATATACTTCCTTTATATCACCCTCAACTTATAGCCTGGGATCAACAATAATCCATAGTTCTTATAGATGAGTTTGAGAATGATGAGGCCTTTTGAAAAATTTTAGGCCTAAGAAATAATGTTCCATTGGGATACCATAAACAAGGGCTATCAATCAAGCTATATCCTTCATATTATTTTGTAAAATAGGTGAATACCCTTAGCCATAGTAAATTAAATTAATTATTGAGGTCCTATTGGCCAATTTTGGCCCACATACCAAGTTTTTGCCTAGATAGATCAGCTGAGCAGATTTTTTGATTGAGTGAATGACCAAATAACTTGGAAATAGGTATAAAATTGCAAAACAAAGGATTCACTAGGTTTTCATGATGATTCATGTTTTCTAAGAAGCATGAAGCAATTTTTATCAAAGTCTCAATAGTTTTTTAGAGATATAAAGGGAAAAAATGACTTGCACAAGCCTAAAAGAGCTAGACTATCATCGCACATCATAGAGAAATGAACAGACCAGTTTGATTAAGAATTTTATAAGTATTCTAAAGAATCCTCTCAAGCCCAAAGGATCACGTGTAAATGATGTATTTAGTGTCAATATAATCTTATACAAATATGGTTTCTTGATGAGATTTCTACCTCAAGATATAAGCCTTTAAAGTTAGACTTGTAGAGTGAAACATGCACGTAGATGTCAAGTTAAAGTTGTGGAAAATAGATGTTTGGATTCAAAAGTTCCCAAGGATGAATGTGGAGATGAAAATTTTCAAGATATTGGGAACTCAAGTTGAGATATAATTATGTGCATTGATTGACAAGGCTAGTGGGTCTAATTAGATCGATGGTGCACATGCAATCATACAAAGTATTTCTAATGGTAAGTAATGGGTCAAAAGGTCAGTAGATCTGAAGAGAAAATGCATAGGTGAAAAGTGTCTTAAGAAAATTAAATTGGAAAAATATCTATGGCAAATGTTCATTCATAAAGATAAATATCAATGGTATGTGTAAGGTTAAAGACTCAATATTCCTGAGAACAAATGTGAGGCTGACACATGGTGTTAGCATGTTAAATCACAAAACTACTAGCGGGATCTCATGAAAGAACATGGATCTAATAAATGTCATAATTTGGAAGGCCTAGTTCAATATCAATGGCCAACATTAAAATTTGAAAGATATGGGACTTTAATGGAGAGAAAATGCAACCTAAGGTCAAACTGGGCTAGATATTTCAAAAGACACCATTGAAACTTAGTCAAGACCTCTATTGGAGGATGCAAAGAGTATAGACTTAATTTTCTTGTGTTTCAATGTCATGTATAATAAGTTATTCATTCCCACAAGGTTCAAAGGTAGATTAGGTCTATTTAGACCTAATATTTTACAAGAATGAGGTTATGCAACCTGTGTAGCTTCATTAATATATTGACTATAGGAAAACCCATAAATTGGATTGGTTTTCAATTTATAGTGAGACACATGTTTAGATATTAAATTATGGGTAGGTATGTGATTAATAAAGAAGCGTCTCATCTGTCAAAACTATAGATTTGACAAATAGGAGCCTAAAACTACTAAAAGTAGACATATTCATGGTTTAGTAAGGTTAATAGACATAAATATTTTGTCCTTATAAGCAAGCCAAGTAGAAGATGACATAGAGTCCCAAGATGGAGATATAGTGGTTAAAGTATTTGGAGAATTTAATGGATTTTCAAGAGATATCTAATGGTTTTCCTTCTTATTAGGAGCATGAATCATCATCCAAAACATATTTTTGTCTTCTAGTATGTTTTTCAAAGAGCTTGAAGGCTATCGAACAAATGAAGGTTAATTTGTGTATGAGAGATTATGTCCTAATTTGATCAAAATGTGGTTGAGATTTCATTAAAATGTGGTGGTATTTTAATTATTTCTCTTAGATGGCATTCTCTCATTCTCTCTTTTCCCTTTCTCTATATCTCTTATTTTCTTCCACATTGTATCTCTCTCTCTCTCTCTCTCTCACTTTTTAGAAGAAATTATCTCTCATTTTTGGAAAAGTAGAGACTCTCATTTGATAAGGTTAGACCCTATCAAAAAATTTATGGAATACCTCTTAAATCAATAAAGACTTTATTTACCTACCTCTCCCATCTAAATTATGTATATCAAAGCTTGTGCATTATGGCATTATAAAGAAGAATCTTCCATGCCCATTGTCCTTATTTCTTACACATTTATAGGTGTCTTCAAGTTTATTTATAGGTTTAAATTAGTGTTATTTTTGTCATTGATTCAATCTCTAATGAGTCTTATAACTTCTATTTACTTTCATTCATTACTTCCTGAACTTAGTTTACAAAACACTTATGTAACTAAGTAAGTTTTGTGAGATTTTGTGAGCTAGAATTGTCTTATAGTTCCTCAATTTTTACTTCATGCTTATGTGAGTTATCATTTAAATTTTATGAATCACCCTTTTATACTTCTAAAGAACCCTTTACCCCTTCTCTAACCCTTTTCTCAATGCAAAAACTAGTATAGGTGATTCATCATAATGAATTCATCCTTCTCCAAAGGTTCAAACCCATCATAGGTTACCCACAGCCTAGGGTTGTTCCCTTAGTGTAACTTAATTGGAGAGAGCCTAAAGAACCCTCTCTAAGGGTAAAAATTGATGCTACAATAGTTCTTAGCACATCTAGTGGGACCAAGATCCAAAAGGGTATACATATTATTGGTTTGTATCTCCTCTAATCATCTTTTGGGAGAGAGTAAGTTAGCACTAATAGAAACTCCAAATCAAAGCTTATAGTTGTAAGTAACCCATGTATGTCTCATTGAATATTTTGATTAGATCTTACATCTCATTTGATAAATAAGTTTGATATGAATAACTATTATGGATACTCCTATCATTCACCTCCTTATCAATAATTCCAACATGATCCATATGAGCCTAATCATCCTTACCAAGAGTTTTATCAAAGCTATGATGAGCCTTATCAAAATTTTCATGATATTTATTATCAAGGGGATGGATATTACCTTCTTTATGACCCATATCATCCCTAACATGATATCTATAATCATTATAATGAGAATCACCAACCATGTATAGAGCCTTACCAATATTATGGTGACCCATACCAATCCTATGATAACCCTCATGAATCCTATTGTCTTCTTGATCAGACTTGTCAAGCCCCAAAGCAAACCATCTCAAGCTTCAAAAAAACCTTGTTTGGCTATAAGAAACATATGTTTAACTTAGATACCTAAAATAGATATGGAAAGGAGATTTATATGCATGAAATTAAGAACATGAGAGATAATTTTTAGAATGATAAAGAGGTAGGTGCATCCTTCATAAGACAATTCCACTCAAATTTTAGTGTTGATATTCTAGACATAAGTGGTCTAATAGTAAACATTGAAGAGAGGTTAGTAGTTTATGAGTAACCATAGGGTCATCATAATCATCATCATGTTCCCATAGAGCTGACCTTTTCTCTTTATTAATGCCAAACCAATGTTTATCATAGCCCTCAAAATTCCATTCAGACCTTGCCTAGCTTTCCTTCCTAGAAGTCTATCCAAGAGAGGCCTCGAAAGGCTAAAAAGGTATGTGTTGAGGAGACTAATCTCCATGTTTATTAGTAGATCATACAAGATAATTCATCTTTATTTATGTAGGGATACATATCTAACCAATTGGTCCATGATTTTGAGGATAATTTAGCCAAGCAAACTGAGTTTTCAAATCAACATATTAAGCATTCAATAGGAGTTGTAAAGGCAACACATCAACAAATTTCTTCTTTCCCACCCATAACAAAAATAAGTATAGAAGCAAAGGTTTATAAAACTAAGGTTATGACTTGAAATTATATTCAAAAATAAATAAATAAGGAATAATAATTAATCATAATCCAAGATGATAAAGTCAAGATCAAGCAGGAGATCATTCAGCATCCACTACCTTCCCCTCAAAAGCCTAGAGCCTTTCATACATGGAGAGCCATTCAAGAAGAAAAGTAAAAGAGGGAGGATGTAAATGTGACCCAATAAGAGTATATACATGATAAAAATTAGGTATCTATGGTTACTTTTATGGACCTTTCTCATCTTGTTGATTACTTTCAAGGATCAATTGTGCTTATCCTAGAGAAAGAGCCCTTTGTGAGGTAAGTGAAGAAGATACATCTAATGAAACATAAAACAATGGTGAATTGAGTGACCAAGAAGAATAAATCATGATTGGGACACCTTTTGGCAAGGTAAAACATGTTTTAGTATTCCATAATGATGAAAACATGGAATTAATGCAAGAGAAAGTTGAGGTAGAGGCTAAGATGCAAGTACAAGAACAAGTACATGAGGAGTAGGTTACTAATGTTCAAGAGGAAGACACTCCAATTATAAAATTTGAAGGTGTTTCCCATGAATTATTTGATGACTCAAGAGCTACCATTCATCATGAATAATAACCTAACTTTGAGAGTATGCTTAGTCATCAGTGTGATGTTTAAGTTGAAGTAGTGTTGATTGACCAAACTGAGATATCAAAAATAGACCTGCAACCTCATGTTTGTGGTCAAAGAATTGATATGCTTGATTCTAAAATTCATCTTGAAGAAGATCCAATTGAATTGTAGATTAATGATAATAAATATTTAGATTTTTTTGATGTCTTTCATTCAGGTTATTCTTTACTTAAATGTGGTCCATTACAAGATGAGAAAAGTTCTTTCATCAAGAAAGAAGTAATTATTTTCTCAGGAGATGACATGTTTGAACCTTTTAAACATGGTTATTAGATTTTATCTTCAACTTTAGAAATATCTCTACTTTTAGAAGCTACGAATGAGTTCAAATGGCCTTAAGAAGTCACAAGATTAGATCCATCTCCCTTAGAGGTCAGCCTTTTAGATATTTCAAAGGAGACACACTATGCTGCATAATATGATCATGGTTAATAGATCATAAATAAAAAAGAATTGAAGATGTTCCTATAAAATAAAAATTTGGGAGGAGTATGATTGGGTCTTGAACTCACATCTACAACTCATGCACCTGAAATTGGTAGTAAAGGAACTAGTTTCTTCCCCAAGAAGACATTAATATGAAAATATTCTTAGCTACATAAGAAAGCAATCAAGAAAAAGAAAGCATGCTTCAAAGTTTCAAGGTACACAAAATAGATTTCCATTTTATCCTGAAGAGAAGCAACTTATTTTAGGATAATTATTCTATGTTTATTTTGTTTCAATAAGTGATTAGTACAAGTAGTACTTTGTTTCCCTTTTGTCTTATTTTATCTATTTCCTTAGGTTAGTGGTCCTTTCTTTATTTAGGCTAGTTTCCCTTTTATTTTATGTTTCCCTTTAATAAGTTCCTTGGGCACTTTGTTTTGTTTTGTTCTTTTTGGTCCTTATTTGTTTCAAGAGGAGTTATCCAAGGGTTAGCAACTAGTTTTAGCTTCAGATCAATATGTTGAACCAGAGTAGAGACTCCATGCCTAATAGACTAGACAAGGCAATAGGTGTAGGTTCTCAAGCATAAAATGCATGCTTCCCAGTTGAGTCACCAAAGATGTTGGCAAATTTTGGCCCACATACCAAAATTTTTCTTGGATAGATTAGCTGAAGATAGTTCCTAATTGAGTGAATTATCAAATGACTTAAAAATAGGTCTAAGATTATAAAAGAAAAGATTTAATAGGTTACAATGATGATTCATGGCATTTAGGAAGCATGAATCAAGTTTGATCAAAGTCTCATTAGTTATTTAGAGCTTTGAAGGGAAAAATTGACTTGCATAAGCCTAAGAGAGCTAGACCATTATCACACATCACCAAGAAACAAATAAACCAATTTACTTCTACATTTTTATAAGTATGATTAGGAAGCATCTAAAGTCTAAAGGATCATGTGGAAATGATGAATTTAGTTCCAAGATCATCCTTTGAAAATTTGGTTTCTTGATGAGCTTGTTATCTCAAGATAGAAGCCTTTAAATTTAAAATTATAGAGTGAAATATGCACGTAGATGTCAAGTTAAAGATGAGACAAATAAAAATTTAGAGTCAAAAGTTCCCAAGGATGAACATAGAGATGATAAGTGTCAAGATCATGGGAGATAAAGTCAAGATCTAATGGTACATGTCAATTGACAAGGCTAGTGGGTCCAAGAATATTGATGGTATGCATGCAATCATACAAAGAAAATCTAATGACAAGTAATGGGTTAAAAGGTCAGTAGATCTTAAGATAAAATGCATGGGTGAAATTTTTTTTAAATGAGTTAAACTAGTAGAAGATCTATGGCTCATATTCATTTCTATAGAGAAATATTGACGATGTGTGTAAGGTTAAATAGTCAATGTTTCTAAGAATGAATGTGAGGTTGATACATGACATAAGCATGTTAAATCATGAAATTGATAATAAGATCCCATAGAATAATGCAAAGCTAAAAAATGTCATAATCTAGAAGGCCCATTTCAATATCAATGGTTGACATTAAAATTTGAAAGCTAAGGGACCTCAATGGAGAACAAATACAACCTAAGGTCGAACTAGGGTAGATATTTCAAAGGATTCCATTGAAGCTTAATTGAGAACTCTATTGGAGGATCTAGAGAATGTAGACTCAATTTTCTTGTGTTTTCATTGTCACATACACTAATTCCATGGTTCCCATAAGGTTAAAATGTAGATTAGGCCTTTTTAGACCTAATATATTCTAGGAATGAGTTTATGTGACCTGAAAGATTCATCAATATATTGACTATAAGAAAACCAATAAATTGGATTTGTTTTCAATCTATAGTGAGACCTATGTTTAGATATTGAAGTAGGGGGAAGGTATGTGATTAATGAATAAGTGTCTCATATTTAAAATATATAAATTTAACAAATAGGAATTTATATCCACTAAAATCAGATATAGTCATGGTTCAGTTAGGTTGATGGACATAAAGATTTTATCCTTCTAAGTAAGCCAAGTAGAAGATGGCATAGAGTCCCAAGATGGAGATTTTGTGGTTAAAAGAAGAAGTTGGATAATTTAATGTATTTTCAAGAGAGTTATAAGTTCTTTCCTTCTTATCAATACCATGACTCATCATCCAAAACACATTTTTATCTTCTAGTATGTTTTTCAAAGAGCTCGAAGGCTATCAAGATAAACAAAGGTTAATTTTTATATGATAGATTATGTCCTAATTTGATCAAAATGTGGTTTAGCATTCATTGAAAGGTGGTTTTAGTTCATTTATTTATCTCAAATTTCATGCTCTCATTCTCTCTTTGCCTTTTCTCTATATCTCTTATTTTATTCCACATTGTATCTCTCTTTTAATTTTGAGAAGAAATTCTCTCTCATTTCTAAAAGAGCACTGACTCTCATTTGATAAGGTTAGACCCTATCAAACTTTGTATGAAAGACCTATTTAAGAAATAAATACTTTATTTACCTATCTCTCCCCTCTGAATTGTGTGTAACAAAGCTTGTGCATGATGGCATTATGAAGGAGAATATTCCATGCCCATTGTCCTTATTTCTTAATCATTTATAGGTATCTTCAAGTTTAGTTACAAGTCTAAATTAGTGTCCTTTCTATCATTGATGCAAGATCTCAGTGAGTCTTAGAACTCCTCTTTGATTTCATTCATTACTTCTTGAACCTAGTTTATGAAACACTTATGTAGCTAGATAAATTTTGTGAGATTATGTGAGTTAACATTATCTTATGCTTCCTTAATGTTTACTTCATGATTATGTCAGTTCTCATTTAAATTTGGTGCATCACCTATTTATCATTCTTAGGATCCATTTTCCCCTTCTCTAACCCTTTTCTCATTACAAACATTAGTATAGGTGATTTATCAGAAGGAAGTTGACTTTATCTAGAGGTTTAACCCAATCATAGGTTACCCATATCCTGGGGTTGTTCCCATAGTGTAGCTCAATTGGAGATATCCTAAATAACCATCTCTAAAGGTGTAAGTTGATTCTACAATATGCCCCAAAGTGAAAACCTCTTTGAGATGCTTTTATACCAGGATAAAATTAAAGAGAAAGGATAGTCTAGTGGTGAAAAATTGTTTCAGGCATCATTAGATGGGGGTGCTCAACCTTCCTAAAACATGGCTTAGGATACCACCAATGATGAACTTGCCTATGGGTCTGAGTTTAATTCTAAATAACAACATGCCTTAGACTAAATCATTAAAGAGTTTCTAATAGTTTTTGTGACATGGCCATACCTACCATTATGAGTTTCTAATTAATATTTTCTAGGAGAACTTGAAGAGCTATTCTAAACAAAGGACTCTATTAATTCATGCCAATTGAAATCATTGCCAACTACTTTAGAGGATGGTTCAACTCTTCTTGTGGATGAAATTATCGAGGTTAACATTGAGACTCCAAATGACCTAAAATGGATCAAATTAGGTACATCTCTCACTAAGGAGGAATGTGACATCTTTATATCCCTTTTGAGGGAATTTGTTAACATATTTTCTTGGGGATACTCAGAGATGATAGGTTTAGCCCTCACTTTGGTTATACACCACCTTGTGGTATGCCATGATGCCGAACCCATGAAGTAAAAATTATGCAATATGCATCTTTACATTGTTGTCTCAGTAAAGAGTTGGAAAAACTCTTAGAAGTGAGATGTATTTGAATGATCAACTACTCAGAGTAGATTTTGAATGTTTTACCATTCAGTAAGAATCCAGAGGGAATAAAAATCTCTACCAATTTTAGGGATATAAATAAGGCTTTCCTCAAGGGTGACTTTCCTCTTTCCAACATTGACATGATAGTTAACTCCACATTCAGATATGCAATGCTTTCACTAATATATGAATTTTTAGGATACAACCAAATTTATATTACACTATAACACCAACATAAAATATTGTTCACCACTCCATGGGGAACAATTTGTTATCAGGTTATGCCATTTGGTCTCAAAAACACTGGGGCCTTTTATTAAAGAGCCATGACTATCATATTTCATTATATGATACATGACATTATTGAATAATATGTTAATGATAGATTAGGTAAATCCAAGACCAAGGCCAATCATCTAGTAGCACTAAGAAGAATATTTGAGAGATTGAGTTAATACAAGGTTAGACTCAATCCTAAGAAGTGTGTTTTTGAAGTTACTTTTGTAAAATTACTTAGATTTATTATGTCTCATAGAGGCATTGAAGTTGACCCTACCAAAGTATGAGCCATTACCAAGATGCCACCACCATCTAATTTAAAGTAGCTTTGTAATTTTTAGGGAAATATTTAGTCTATCAAATTATTCATTTATCAATTGGTTGATAAATTCCATCTATTTACACACTTATTAAAGAAAGATGTCACATTTCATTGGAATGATGAATGCCAGAAAGCTTTTTAGTGTTTAAAGGACTATCTTGCCAATCCACTTATTTTTTTACCATCAATGCTAGGAAAGTCACTATTATTGTATCTATCTACCAAATACAAATCCCTAGGGTCACTTCTAGCTCAACATGATGATAATGGAAAAGAACATGCCATGTAAAATCTAAGTCATACACTCAACATGTATGAATATAATTATATGCCCATTAAAAAGGCCTATTTATATATGGTCTTTCCATCTCAAAAACTACAACATTACATGTTAAACAAAAAGACTATGGTCATTTCAAAAGTAGATCCACTCAAGTATCTACTATCCAAAATAGCTTTATAAGGTTACATGGCTAAATGGATCATGTTTCTTAGTGAGTTTGAGATATAATACATCAACCAAAAATCCATCAAGGGACAAGTTATTATAGATCAACTTGATTAAGCTCCCCTTATATATACAAAACCAATAACTTTTCAATTCCTAGATGAGTCCATTATGACCATCATTGAAACACCTTTTAAGGAGAATAATTGGAAGTTGTATTTTAATGGATCATTCACAACACATGGCTCATGGGAGAGCCTATTATTTATTACACCACATGGGGATCTTATCTTAAATCATTTCATATCAATTTTCCTTATACCAATGACATGGCTAAATATAAATCACTTGTTTTAGGGATTTAATAGGCAAAGTAATGAAATATTTAGCATCTAAAGGTTTATGGTGATTCTCAATTAATCATCAATCAGGTTGTAAACCACTTTTAGAGCAAGGATGATAAGATGGTACCATACAAGGCTATGATTGACACTTTCAAATAATAGTCTACTAACATATAGTTTAAACACATTCCAAGGGCTAGTAATAGAATAGAATATGCCATGGCCACCATTGGCTCTTTGATCTATTATCTAGACAAGGAAAAAGACTATCAATTCCTTATTAAAAATATTCTATCACCCAATTTTGAGCCTTCAACCATCGTAATGATATGTGATATTTTTATTCTAAGATCTATATGGTATTTTGATCTTTATGCCTACCTTCATGACCCTATTATGCCATTAGACCTATCCTACAAATGGTCTAAGGATTTTACCCACCATGCCACATGATATACCTTACTTAGACTAACCCTTTACTACCGTAACTTCAATGGAACTCTAATTTATTATTTATATTTAATAGAATCAATATTAGCATTATGGGAAGTTCATTAAGGAGTATGTGGATCCACACTAGTGGGATCATCTTATCCAAAAATTTCCTACATATCAGCTATTATTAGCCAACTATGGATGTAGATGCAACTGTGTATGTTAAAAAGTGTGACAAATGACAAAGGCATGCTAATCTAATTCATTCCCTAGCCAAGAATCTAAAACTAATTCTTACTCTAGGTCCATTTACTACTTTAAGCCTCAATCTCATTATAAAGATAAACCCAACCTCATTTGACAGCCATAAATATATCTTTATTGCTACTAAATATTTTACTAAGTGGGTTGAAGCTATACCCCTCACTTACATGAATGGAAAGTAAATTTTCAAATTCATATTAAACCATATCATTTTATTCTATGGTATCCCATCCAACATTATATCTGATAATGGTAGAATATTTAAAACTAAGGATGTAAAATCACTATGTGTCAAGTATAAAATTACTCAACAATTTTCTATGGCATATTACCCATTAGGTAATGGCCAAGATAAAGCATCTAAAAAAACCATTGTCAACATATTAAGAATATTTTTAATGATGTTGGCCATAATTGGAACCTCCAGACATTTTGTGCCCTCTAGGCATACCACACAAATTACCACACTCTAATAAGAACCACTCTCTATTCCCTAGTTTATGGCACTAAGGCCATTCTTCCCATTGAGGTTGAGTTACCTTCTCTACGCATCTCTTTAAATCATGTCATATATGATAAATATTATCAACTAGCTTAATTTATTTCAAGATCTAGAGTTACATGATGAAAAAATCAAGCATATCATAATAGACTCTATTGCCACTATAACCTCCATGTCAAATATAGAGAATTTAAACTTGGTGATCTTATTCTGAAACAAAACCAATAGAATACAATGGATAATAAGAAGCACAAGGGAAATTTAAATCCCAATTGGATATAATTTCCTATATCATTCTTGTAAATTATGACTTTGGAGTATACAGGCTTGCTACAACAGATGGAGATGAACTTGATGAGCCAATGAACAATATACACCTCAAGTATTACTTTAATTGAGAGAATTGAAATATTATCTATGAGGCCCATTTATATTTTACCATAATATTGGCATTCTTCTTTGTACCATATCATTCTATCATATACCATTCTACCATATATTTCCTATTGATTGAGTTATTTTTACCCTCTCTATCCAATCCTTTGACCTTGGTTCCATTCCATTGGTTCTTTGGGCACCTTCAATGATAGGATTCAGATCAAGTTTTCAAAGTTGATTTTGTATTATAGATAGAGGCTATATTTTAGAGAAGTATGAAATTGGTTTGGTAGTTACATCCTTCATTCCTTATTTCATTCCCTTCAAGTACTACTTATTATAACCACCTTTGGGAAAATCAGAGTGCCACCATTATGCTACTAATTATAACCACCTCTAGGAAAATTAGTATCATCTATGTCCTTGTGTCCTAATTATATCTACCTATGGATAAATTAGGAACAACATCATTTATCATTCCTTGAAGTTCCACCTTGCCATTCCTATGTCATACTATGTCATTTGCCTACTTTTCCTAGTTTATGATTTTCCTATTATACCAGTCAGATTCCTCTACTGTAAATTAGAAATAAAATGAATTGAGGTCCCATCCTAGGAATATATAAGTATCACTAACTCAAGTTAAGGCTATATTAGTCACCATTTGCCACACACTCTCTCTATTTTGTAAGAATTTTTAAGTTTGAAAGCTCTCACCATTTTGTGAGTTGGATCATTTAGTATCTCATCATTATTTATTGAGTTAATATGCTTTGAGAATTATAAAAACATTCAAAAAATTATTTATAAAAATCCTACACATGATTGATATCAACCACTTATTTACCTTAAGGATTCTAGGAACCCTCACTAAGTCACAAAAAACTGCTTGTCATTTAGTTTTCCCCATTCTTACTAGCCTAGTGTCCCATGCTCTTACCATTTTATGAGTCCATTCCCACATTCCTCTATAATAGAATAATGTTTTTATAAATCATCATTTTTATTATATCCCATATCTTGGGAGAACTACATTTGGCCTGAAGTTTTTATTGGATCTTTCATTCGTGGAACTATGTAGGCAAAATCCACTTGCCTACTGCATGTGGAGTTAACTCAGCCACCCCCTTTATTTTATTTTATTCCCCCCATTTTTTTTTGTCTCCTATCATCTATTGGAAATGTTAATTATCTTTTTTTTCTCTATTTTAACTTACATTGTGATTAGCCATTGTTTGTTTTTGTTTCATTTTATTTCTCTTTGTTTTTATCATTATACCTACCATCACTTGTTAGATAAAAAATAAGTTCAATAAATATTACCATTAATGTGGCCATGATATCTCCTTGGCACCTAAAAAATTCTTTATCTTCCAACATCATGCCCCACATATAGAGTAATTAAGTCACAAAATAATTTTTCTCCTTTCTAGATAGGATGTGCATCTCCATACTTGCAAGTTTCACAAATTCATCTTTCTCCTTTGTACTAATTTGCCATCATATTTACCATCATCATTTGGTTAATGATTATAACTACATCTAGGTAGATCATTGTACCTCATCCCACTTGTGATGCCAATGCTTCTAACTACCTTTGGTTAAATCATTATGTATCATCCCACTCATTAAGCTAATTATTATAACCACCTATGAGTAAATCATTGTGTTTGGATCTATTTGGAGGTTAATGATTATCACCTCGTATGGATAAATCATTATATTTATTTTGCCCAACTGAGGCATGTTTTCATTATGATAATTCTTATAACCACCTAGTGTAAACCATTATCTTTATCCACCTAATTGGGGAATATTTTTATCCTACCAATGATTATAATTACTTGTGATTAAATCATTATTTTCCATTTTAATGATTATAATCACCTTTGGGTAAATCATTCTCTTTTTACCCTAAGCCTTTTTCAATGATTATAACCACCTTTGGGAAAATCATTACCTTTCTTTATCCCACCTGTACTGATTATTATAATCACCTTTAGGAATCTCATCCTATTTGTCTACCCAATCGAGGTAGCTCCATATGCCATTGATTATAACCATCTATGGGCAAATCAGTCTCTTCCACCCATTTTATCTTTTGGTCCCATCATTTCCTCCTTTCAAGGGACCGATTGTTGACTCCTTTGACAATCACTCCCTTGAGGGGGGACCTATAGTTCATACATTATTATTAAATTCATAGGTATACATGACATTTTAATTTTTTGAGAATATGTTAATGTACCTATAGATTTAAATGCCTTCCCAAAAAATGGAAAATTATACACTTAAAATTGGCCACAACCGGATTTTAACTAGACTTCAAACGAATTCCTACCAACCATTATAAATTAAGCCTAAGAATCATTAAATGTCCCAAATTTACTTATGCATCATTAATCAAAGCTTAGAATCATGTTTAGACATCTATAATTGGGGTATCCTATCATATGCAATAAAAACCTCTCACAAATTCATCCCTAATCACCTTATGGCATCACAACTGTCGATTTGGCCTATGGACCTATTAAGTGGGGCATTTAAAAACTTAAATAAAATATTGAAAGGCTAATTAGAATTAATTAACAAGATAAACCAAATTAAATAGTTGAATTATCTATTTAAAATTAAGTAATATCTATAAAAAGGAATTTAAAAATTCAAAATATCCTAGCCTTTCATCATTACCTTTATGAGTTGTCAAGCTTTTTGAAAATATCCTAAAATATCTAATTTTGAGAGCCATACCTAGTAATTAAAAATCATAATCACTTGACATATATAAAATAAACTAGAGTTATATTTGAATCACCTAGTTTTAGTTATACCCATTACAAGCCTTAACTCAACCCTAACTCACCTTGGGTGAGGGTTAGTTCCTAAAGCTATAAATACAAGGCCATGCCCATTAATTTCTAAGCTCTGATAAAGCCAAAGTTATAATGCTAATTTGGAGAGAGATAAGTTTTACAATAATGTTATAATTCTAAAATATTAAGCCAAGTAAACACAATCCACATCAAAGCTAGTGGTGCCAAGGAGAGAAGGAGCCAAACAAGCTTCAATTTCAAAGACTTCTTGATGCAAAACCCAAGCAAGCCACTAAACAAAGCATTTAGAGCTCCTAAGGAAGGTAAAAGAGTTATTTTATTTTATGTTTTTGTTTTGATTTCATTTAGTTTTTTTTACTAAGCTCCTCCTAGTATTTAGGTTAGGAGTGTAAGTGTTAGTGTGTTTTTTATTTGAGTCTTATTGCTTGAACTAACACTATACTAACCTCCCTTATTGGATTACTATGATCACAAAAATCAAATTTTTGGAAAAAATTAATGAATTGAATATCTCATGTATCATCTTTGGATATCTATAAAGGGTCATAAAGAGACATATAATGTCTACTTAGGCTTATAAACTTAATTTGAGGGCTTAGCATCACTTTGCACACTCACAACATTCTTACAACTATCTTTTAGGACATTTTTATACACTCTGTACTTGGCATGTGATATAAATATACTTCATAAAAGGATAAATATAGGTGTAAAGGTTATTCAATAAATTTTAGGGTCAATCCATCCCTTTTGAGGTGCTTAGAGGAACCATTTATCCCATCAGTTCATTATAAAAGGTGTAGGCAAGTTTTTTTGGCTCTATAAATTCTAATGATTATTCATAGCCCTAAGGTTACTAATTAAAAAATTAATGAAAATTATTTTGAGTAAACAATCCTCTTCACACTTCCCAATGAGCTAGGAACACCATGCATCTTCTCAGGTGAGATCATGCATAGGAAATGTGACCTTCTCGATCAATACAAGCCCAATGATAAACTTGAGAAATATCATTTGGTAGGATTAGGAGTCAAAATGATTATCCTAAGTTTTGAAAACCTTGTTAATGTTTGTGCTACCTATAATTAAATTTTAATATGGTTTTATTTTCTATTTGACCCTTCAAGCCTTTTTTAACATGCATTAGACGACTATAAGGGTTTATGGTTAATTCTATGCTTTTAACCATAATGTCCTCTATTTTTGCATTAAAATATTCATTTAAATGAGTTAAATTACATAATATCTTATATTATGGAATTATTCACCTCTTTTAACCCCTCATTCTTCAAAATTTCTCAAATCATGCAAACTTTCCTCACCATTCCCACACAAGCTTGTAAGTGGTCAATTAGGTCTTGAGCTCTCTTTTCTCATGATCTACCTTCTTTGAAAAACTTGGAAAATAATTATACTATATAAATATATCCTCATGCTCCATAAAATTTTACATATTATTTAATTCATTCCAACCATCTTAGTTATCTTATCTAGTCTTCAACTTGACGTCCACAGTCTATTTGGAGAATGTTCCATAAAACTGCAAGTGATTTCTTTATTGTAAGGAGATTTAAAAAGAGTATTAGGATTATTTTATGGGTTATACACAAATTAAATTAATTAATACACCTTATTACATAATTATAAAACATATTCAAAATTTTTAATAGTGGAGACACCTTTCTTCAAGATCTGTAATAAAGGCCTACACCATGTTGAGAGAGCATTCTTAAAGTTTCATCTTAGACACCTATATAGAGTCTTAATAGTACTATTTGTATAACATTTAGAATGTATAGGGATGTTTTAAGGCCTGAACCATGTTTTCCAATGTTTGTACACAACATATTATAGGTTTATTGGTCACAAATGTCAACCTATGAGCCTATAGACATGTGGGTTGACATAATCCTTTTTAGCCTTGCCTACGAACATGTTTTGAGATATTTATCTTCTTCCCAAGCATATTAAATATGTTTTTACACTTTAAAAACCATTATTAAACTCTAAAATTTCCTTTAAAAGACTTAAAACATGTTTTCTTTATTGAAAACACATTAAAACTTCACAAAATTGGTTTATCCCATGCAAATAGTTAGAGGGAGGCTCATTTGTCCTAGTATATGCACATACATGGTGTAGAGGGTGTATTTAGGTGCCATAAATATCCCTAACTACCATTATATCACTCTTTAATGGTATATTTTATCTTTCCAAGTTCATAAGTGTAGACACAAAGACAAAAGTGAGCCAATGGGGATTGGAGTCATGTTTTAACCCCTTAAGCTCTTAATAATTATTCATAGATCTGAGGGATTTAATCTATAAACCAATGAAATTAATATGAATATAATTAGGGTCTCCTCCTCTAGAAAAAAACTTAGGTGCCAACTCTCTCTCCATTTCATGAACCTAACATTTGAATTTTCTTTGTGATCTTACCAAAAGCTTGATAGTAGATTAAATAGATTTTTTGATCTATTTGGGTTTGAAACTCCCTAAAATGATTGTATTTGGACCTATAGGGGTGGAGGAATCCATAAGAGTGTCTATAAGTTCTATTTACTCTACAAACCTATAATCACCCCTTGAAAATCTCTCTTTTACCACTAGAACTTCGATGTTCTTCTTTGAAACCTGATTTAACTAAACTAACAAGTGTTTTTTGGGCTTCCTCACACCTATATAGATGTGGAACAATGTGGCATAACTTCCCACTACTGTAAACCTGCCACTTCCTCACAATATTTTCCTTATTGAATGTTACAAATGATCAATAAAGCACTTCAAAATGAGTTACAATGTTAGCAAGGAATATTTGACTTCCTTAAATCACTTGTATGGACCAAGGGAGCATAAAATGACCTAGATATGAGTTAAATTACATAAATAAGGCCTATAATATTTTACCACTCTTTTAAATTACTTGACTAGGACAAGTCATGATACTATAAAGAACACATACCTTAAACTTGTATAAGACATTATTTTAGACCCCTTAGGAAGGGATACCTACTGAAAAAGTCATTTTTTATTAAGCTCACCTATGGTCTCCAAAAATTGGATAACACTAACCACATATTAAATTCATAACAAGATCTTAAACTTATAAATTTCCATACTTAGCCTCTTTAATGACACTTCCTGAGCATTCTTACCTCCATAGAGTAGGTCTCTTTCGTAGAGTTAGAGGACCAAGGCCTCCTATCAACACCCAATAAGATATCAGTGTTGATCTTAGAATTGAGGTTTTCCATTCAAAACTTATCCCTCATCTCATTTTCAATGATCTTAGTTCCCTAGAGTAACAAGAGTAGATCCTTGATCTACCCATCATTATCCTCCCCAAAACCTAGGTCGTTAATATAATGTGATCCATGCCTAAATTCTCTCATATCCATCCTATTTATTTTCTTTGAGTCTATCCTCATCATATATCATTCACATTTTTATATGACATTGATATTTCATATTCATCTAGATAGATTTGACCAAATTCCTTGATTCATTTTATTGAATCATTCCCACTTTGGCATTCCCATCATTGATCAAGAGCTTTACTTCCTTGCATCACCAACACCGATGGACCTTGGAGTTATATTTATGCTTAGTTATATGTTATTAACAAGAAATGTGATATAGTATAAATCTTTTGGTTTCATCATTATCATCCCTTTCCACTCATATTTCCAAATCCCATTCCATAAAATGATCAATGTAATATGTAGTTTCATCCATCATCCATCCATTACATTATTTATCTCAGTCAGACCTCAAGAATTCAAGTGCATAGTTTAGCATGTGATATTAACATGCATATAAGTGTTTTGGTTATTAATTTTTGAAAAAAACTTATTTATAAGGTGTTTTTAATGTCTCATAGGCCCTTACAAAGGGAACTATAATGTTTTGTAGGTTAGTTGATAGCCACCCATGTGATCATGCTACAAGGGTATGAAATCCAAAAGGGGCTAGCACTATTATTAAATAATTTAAAACATTATTTTAGTGATATGGTGATAATTTTTGGGTTAAATCTACTTAAATACATGTTGTGGGGGAAGTGGTTGACTAAGGTTGACTGTCTCCCCATTTAACTATGTAGTTTAAAATCCATAAACCACCAACCTTTTTATTAAGTTGCTTAATATCATTATTACTATTACATGGATTACTATAATTTTTATCATTATTAATAAGAATGATTATTTTTATTATGTTTAAATTTAATATAAATTAAACCTTACATTTATAAATATTATCATGTACATGGATATCTTAGACCAAAAACTAAATGCAACATGTATTTTATTTTGTATGATTGATTTAGGCAGATTCAATGTTAAGAGGTGGGGTGACCACAAAATGGACCCCCATAATTTTTTCATGGTATTCCACATGAAATTATTTTAAAGGCATAGAATGACATATTTTTATATAAATGACCTATTTCTTACATAGGTGATTTTAGACCTTTTTCAATTTAATATACCAATTTGGTTCTAGTGATTTTAGAGGCTTGGATACATAGAGGTATGGGAACCCAAAAGGGACTCCCCAACACACCACCAATTAATGTAAATCAATTCACTTGTGACCAATTATTTACACACATAGATCTAAACCTATTGTTTGAAACTTATGATCACTTTTGACCACTTTATGCATCAAATTCTCACTATTATAAGTTGATTGATAACCCGAAAATGCACTTAACCATCATGTTATCATCCTCATCCATCATATAATCCATGATATACCATTATAAACATTATTTACACTAATTTTATAGTAGTTACCTAATATACAAGAGTGCCCAACTCTATTATCTAATCCCCTTCTCTTGTCCTCCCACCAAATAATGGCTAATTTTAAAATTTCAAAGTTATAGAAAGGTCAACCTATGTATAATAAGCCCCATTCAAATGAATTTAAAATATATTACTATATAAACATATTCAAAACCATTTTTTACACAAGAGGATTCCACACTAAAAAACACTAGAGTTTTAATTGGAAATTGAGATCAAAATCCCCCTTTCTCCCAGTTTTGGTTGCACACAACCCTAGTAGCCCATATCTAAAGTTTAAATACATATCCAAGGCCACAATTCATGTTTAATTAACTTAATCACACTAGTATTTTACTATAATCCAAAACATTTCACTATTTATTCACACAACACTATAGCATGGGAGAATACATAAAGTTTGATCCCTCTTTAGAGTATTGGTATATACGCAGTGATCAACACATGGTGTATTAAGGTCACTCCTAACTTCAAAAACTAGCTTATTTTTATTCAATTAATTTTCATTTGTCTTCACATGTTAAGGAGCTATATTTTTGAAGGAAAAACTCATACAATGGTATTTGCAGTTGATTGGAAGCTCTCGCATGAAACACATAACATACAAGAAAAGGAAAATAGAACCCATAAATCCCTAATATTTTCTATATTTTGGACATAACAAGCCTCACAAAGTAAAATAACACCCCCTCTCTCTTATATATTTTAGGTAATTATTATTTAGGTCTCATTTCATCTACATATCTAGTTTCACATCACCGAACCTAGCTACTTTATCAGTTGTTGCTTATGATTCATCCTATATAATTATTTTCCATATAATTCATAGTTTTCTATTAAATTTTCCTTATTTAGTAAGTTTATATATTTATCAAGTTTTAAAAAAAGGTTTTTTATTAGATATGGGTAAAACAGGGGTTCTGGAGGGATCCTTAACCAAGTTCACAATAGAAAACAAAAATGAATCATAAATAAATAGTAATAATAATAGGACCAAAAAAGGAAAGACCAAAGAGATTCTAAAATATAATTAAAACAACAATAAACCCAACATAAAAAATCAATAATAGAGATAATATAAAATTAAATTTCAGCCATGCCTTCTAGGCCTAAATCAAATTCCATGCCTTCTAGGCCTAAATCAACTTTCATATCTTCTTGTATCTTGTAGACAATTATTTCAAGAATGGTATCTTATTTTTAGGAGGGTATTACTCTTGCATTTTATAGTTTCCTAAATTTATTTTTCATGGTCCATTAGTAGTTTCATCCACCACCTATTTATTTGAGATTTTTTCTTATTATGTTTACCTTTTCATTCAATAATGTTGGGGTTGCTTAGACCCTTAGCCACCTTATCTTTAGTATTATTCTACATTTCCTTGATTTACACCATCTTCTTATACACAACTTCCTAAAAATGGAGTATGGATTGGTTTTTGTTGTAAATTCCCTACTTGAATTCATTATCTTGGCCTTCAATCTTGATTTGAATATCAAATATAGCTTGATTTATTTTCTTAATTTTATTTATCAAGTCTTTAAGGAGGTTCAGTTGGGTGAGGAGGGAATTTTTAAGCTTTGAAATATTATCAATAGGGGTATCATCCATAGACTTATTATTGACATCTAGATTAATGGGGGTTAATTTAGAGCTATTAGGCCCTTTAAATTTGTCCCCTAAATTGGATTTACCTTTCTCAGTGCCTTTTTTAGGTTTTTTTGTTTTAATGTTTCTAGTGAATTAGGCCATGGTCTCATCTTCCTCCTATTCATTATATGAATGGATCTCATTAGAATTCAAAGAGTGTTCAAACACATCAATTGAACCTTCATAACCATCATTATAAGTAATGGTCAGCTCAACCTTGGGGTAAATTAGATCTAATAAGAAGGAAAATAAGGGATTGATGCAATAAGACATTGATTTTTTCCTTCTAGTAGTCTATGATATTACTTTCTAGAGACATGATGATGAAAAAGGGAAGGATAATATGATTATTTTTCCTAAAATGGTTTGATAAAATATAATGGTACAAGAATAATGCATATTAATTACCTTCAAGAGTGAGGTACTTAATGTGATAAAGACAAATCTCATTATATAGATAAGGGAGGGTAGTTTTGAGGAACCCTTCATCAAAATGGTGGATACACTCCTTAGCATTGAAGAAGGCTTGGACCAATTTCTTTTTTTTCTTATGCTCTTGAAACTTGATCCCCCTCTACTACCATAATGATGACTAATTATATCCATATAAGTTTTAAATAATTGAATGCTTGATATTTTTAGTATTATTATTCCTAATTTTGTACATTAGTTTGTCACTTAGGATAATCTAGATAACACTAGGTTTTACCAATTATATGATAAAACATATTGGTGAAACAATTTATTATATAACTTTGATTCAAAACCCTATCATAGGGTTTTCTTCTATTTTTTCCCTTCCATTAAGGTTTCACATATCAAGTTTTTATTTTTTTCAATCAGTCATTCCTTAGTATACAAACCCTAGCTTGCCAATAGGATTTCCTTCTAAAAACATTTCCTCCTAGGGTTTCAAGTTAAAATTTTATTTCCTAATCATGTTGGAGTGTGTTCTAGAATTCATATGTTTCTCCTCTATTGTTCTCATTTTATTCTTTGAAAATTTTAAAATTTTTAACAAAGAATCTCTTCATCATCCTAACCCTCAAGGTTGTGATAGCTACTTTCCCTCTAATGTATTTCATTTTATCACTATCCTAGGAGGTAAGGTATCACATCATATAGTTATAAAATAAGTTAACCAACCTACCCTTCCTCAACACCCTCCACCTCTCACATATCCTATTGATGGTGTATGTATGCATGTTAAATATGAAGCACCTAGGGTTTGTGTTTGTGAATCTCTAAAGGATCAAATAATCATTATGAAAAATTTAATATAAGCGTTACAAAATAAAAATTAGGTTTTCAATGAAAATATAACATCCTTGGAAAATCATATTACATATGCATAGAATCTAGAGTATGTTAGTGTTAATAATGTATTTTAATCTTTATTTGGAAATATTGTGCCTAGTAAAACCTCTTACCAAAATGGGAAAATACCATAGAATACATATAAAATAAGTGTTTCAAAAATTATGAAAATGTATAATAAGATTTTAATTGAGATTATAATGGTAATTATTCAAAATAATTTTATCAAACTACCTCCTCTACATCATCTAAGGAGATCAAAATACTATTATGCACACCATAGAAGGCATGGGCATCATACATATCATTTTTTAGCTTTGAATATATATATATATATATATATATATATATATATATATATATATATATATATATATATATAATCCTACAATTGATACCTTAATCAAGCAACCCATAGTTTAACAAGAGCAAGTAGAAAAAGTGACAAAATAAGAACTAGTACAAAAATGGATACTGAAAGACAAATCAAAGCAAGAAAAGTTAAGGCACAATAAGAATAATAAAATACTCAAAAATCTAAGTTATATCAAGAAATTGTATGAAAGGCCCAAGAACCATAAGATAAATTAAAAAGGGAATAGTTTGAAAAAAACAATTTCACCTTTTCTTGTTGTAACATGTGATTTTCAAACTATTCCCTTTGTGATTGCTCTTTTGCTTCTTGACTTTTATTTTTAGTTGACTCATTTGAAACCACACATGTAACATTAGATTTTAATGCACACATTTCATGTTGATTTTATATATTTATGGTTTGTACGTACTCTCTCTTTACAATTGAGTACATTTTAATATGTCTTTTACATGTGGATCTAAGCCTTAATTCTCTGTATCTATGCATGTAAGGACATTTGAATGTGTTTTTTTCTATGTATTATATGTGTATGCATACATTTAAAAATGAGATTATATATTGATCTATGAATTAATTGATTTATTGTATGCATATGAGGTCATTTAAACAAGTCCTTATGTGTGATTTTATTTGAGTGAGTGACATCTTAACATGTACCTTGTATGTGACCCCTTAGCCTTATATTGTGTGTTTTGTGTGTATCATGGCCATGACATCTTCCTTTCACTCTTTAATCATATTTAAATGCCATTATGGACATATTAAATCACTCATCACTTCCAATTCCATGATGGATATCATGTATTCCTCCGTAAGTATTTATATTTAGTGTTACATACTCATCTTGATCACTTGTCTATGTTCCTAAATGCTAACATTTATCTATACACTCTTCTTATGAATTATTGTTCCTAAGTGCATATTACATTATTACTATGATTATTTTATCTATATTATGATGCCATGATTATCAATTTTATCACTATTACTAAAATTTACATCATTTATCATAAAAATATATCACATAACTTCTTATTTTGAGTTAAGTTATTATGTAGGCTCAATAACTCACCTCAAAAGAGGGGGATTTATATAGGTTTTCAATATATACTAGAGCTTACAAATCAACACATAGACAAAATTTGATATTTATCACACAATTAACATAGTTTTAGTCTCATAAAATTTAAAGAAATTGATTTTAGACAAGAGCACCCCATTGGGAAACAGATCACTATTATCCTATACTTCCCATCATTATTGTCCAAATTCATTAAATATAGGAATTTATAGAATTTTTTATAATCTCAATTTAACCAAAATAATATTTAATAGTTTTAGAGTCTTAGTTTCTACAATTACTCAGTTTTTTCTTATATATTCTCATTTTTAGGGTATCACGTGTGACATGTTGTTCTAGCTTAACATAATTTTATTTAGAATCAAAGATGATATTACTTAGTTTAAAAATATATTATTTAACCCTAAATTGGATAAAGATCATACTTGGGTAGATAAGCTTAAGAATATAGAAATGATAGTGTATAAGGTTGATAATGAAATCTATAATAGTTTAATTATATGCTAAAATTAGATATAACATATGTTTAATTTATGAAACTGAGATAGGTTAAAAATAAAAATTACAACTATGATATAAAATGAAAATGACAAAGAAACAATGTACTTAGTTGGTTTTAATGTTAACATAGTTCAATATCTAGAATAAGTAGGAAGCAACCTAGAAGAGGATTTTTTAATAGACACCAAATTCTATATTGAGTTCCTCTAGAGCCACATACACTAGCATCACCCTTGGAAATTAGC
The DNA here is from genome assembly GCA_037957365.1 of Torreya grandis. Taxonomy (NCBI): domain Eukaryota; kingdom Viridiplantae; phylum Streptophyta; class Pinopsida; order Cupressales; family Taxaceae; genus Torreya; species Torreya grandis. The sequence continues at coordinate 2,563,848 of JARHVA010002272.1, forward strand.
ATTGATTCTATTATCTGAACTAAATGTAGGTGTCATATATGAAATACCTACTGGAAAAAAATGTGACCACTTGGATGCTTCTGGATTTGTCTTTGCCTTCACTCTAGTGAATTTAGATTTGGGTTATGGACTATTTATCTTTATGAAATTGTAAAACCCTAGTTCTTCATATTCATAATGACCTCAAAAAAATAGGTTAGTGGGATCATGGTGTCGAGTTTTTCTAAATACCCCTTTATCAATGAACACTACCTACATTGCCAATACTCTAAAGAGGACCTTAGGCTTATGTAGTTGTCCCTTATGTGTTGGCTTGTGTGTGAATTAGACAATATGTGGAAAGAAAGTACAATAGTGACCTAGATTGTAACTTAGAAAATAATGCTCTTGGGTTGTTATTTTAGTACTTTAGAATTGTGTATGTGTTATCCCTATGAATAATATGAAAATATGGAAGATTTTATTTATTAAGTGCTTGATTAAATGTTTTGATAATTTGCCTTGGTCTATGCTAGGTGTTTTTTAAGTGAAGAATGCATTAGGAGTGATTGTGAATATATACCACTCCTATCAAGAAATATCTCTCATTAAAACACTTAGGCCAACCATTAGAATACATTTCATTTGAAAATTATATGACTTTAGGGAGCTAGACACCTATGTCAGGGTATGACAATAATGTTGACATAGGGGCCTAAGACTAATGCTTGTGTTCTAGAAATTAGAAAATAAGTACATTCTCAAAAATTGTAGGGGCATAAGATAAGCATATTGTAAGAATTTTGGGAAAGATAGAAGGTCTAGGCCATCAACATAAGATTGGTCAGACAAAGAGATAGGCCAAAAGGCATAAGATAGAGTATATGTGAGACATTTGAAAGTGGGAAAGGTCTAGAATTAAGAGAAACAACCAAGGTCAAAGTTTTCCATGTGTATAATACTAAGGTACTATATAATTCATAAATATCATCTACATTTTCCCCCATTAATTTTTAATGAAATTTTTGGTTTAAAGGAGAAGAAATGCATACATGGGTGTGTATAACACACATTACCTCTGCATGAGTCCAACTTTAGTGATTTTTTGGTGATTGACCTACAACCAAGAGTATGTTATAATATATAATCAATAAATATAATCTAAAATTTAAAGCATTTTAAATGATTGAAATTGAAAGAGAAAGGTTTAGGAGTACACCTATGTATCAACACAAATGCCTTGCCTATTGGTAACCTAGTTTTAATTATGTATCATTATGAGTCACTAAAATTGAGATTAGTAAAAATAAATAAATCTAAAAAGTGCATATATCTAAGGATATAGAGAGAGATTGGAAGGCACATGACCCCAACCTTGGATAAAATATGAGTTTCTACCTAACAGTTGAGATTAGCTCAATCATAAAACCTAATCATATTTATAACTTGGTGAGCATGGGTGAACAAATTCAAATTATACTATCAAAATAGTGAAGTTCAATTATACAATAAAGTCCAACCTAAAAACTTGGAAAGATAGAGTGTTTTAATCATCTCAACTATACTAAAAGGTGAACCAACTACTATTGTAAATTGAATCAATATAGTTTGTAAAAGTCCAATCTAGTGGGTGATGATAGCCCTTGAGAGTCTTTTTAAATTTGAAATTGATTTATATTTTACAATATTAGGTACACATTGCATAGAATATTCACCTTAGATATGTTTCATGCTGAAACTGTGTATAAAAATGATACCAATGTATATAATTCTGACATAAATGTGTATCTAAATAATATGATTTTGTGTTTTGACCAATTAAAAACTATGTAAGTGTTGAAAAAATGAATAAAAATCATGCCCCTACTATATATGGAGAAATTTAAAAATTTATATAAGTGACAATGTGGAAGACATGTTTCCAAAACATGCCCCCAGTGAATATGGGTATGTCAAATACTAAATAAGTGGGGAAAACATGCTTCTAAATCATGCCCCCATTGAATCTAAAATTATGAATATGTGGAATCCATGCCTCTATGACATGACCAAACTAATATACCCCTCCTTTGAGGTGACTTAAGATAGGAATTAGTAGTTACCTCACCTCAAATAGAGAAGACAACTGAATAGTCTATGAAAAGAACCATGTAGTATATAAAAGAACATGTCTAGGTAACTATATCATTGAAGGACATAGATCAATGTGATCACATTAAGGGATAATATTCATGATAAATATAATCATAACATATAGATAGAAATAATACAATCTCAACAAGAAAATAAGCACACACACCATGGTCCTAGAGATCACAAACAAGGGGCATATTCAAATGTCACATTATAAAAAAGACAATAATTAGTAAAATTTACATAAAATTAATGATGGCATGTTCAAATTTATAAGAAATAACACATAAGAATTTAGGCCATAAACAAAGGAACATATTAAAATGCTTTAATAAATGATATAGTAACAAGGAAAGATAATCAAAGAAGTACATAAAGGAAAACATAAAAAACTAGCATAATCATATCATATTATCCCATGGATCAAATGAGTTAGAAAAAATTTCAAGTGTATAACATATCAAGTACCCTATATAAGATATAATCATGCATTAAGGCATGTGTAATTACATAATTTCTCAAACATGATAATGAAGAGACCATAAAATTATATAACCTGGAAGTATCATGATCATAGAGGTGGATTCTCTCAATGCCATGATGACGTGAGTTGAGGGAAATACCAACATACATAATTACATAAATCATGTATATGTGTATGCTTGTATCACACTCAAATATAAGTGTGAAACATGTGTATGTATAAGTAACTGATATGATATCCATAAACATGGAGCTAACACATAGATGCTAAGGAACCAATAGAGTATGTAGGTGCTAAAAATGTTTTTGGATTTTTTTTTGTATTTTTGGAATATGTGAAGCTTTTAAACCTTAAGTTGGATATTTGAAATTGATTTCATCATGACAGTATAAGTCAAAAAATTACATATCATGTTTCTCTTGATGCTTTACATGTGTAGTAGAAGAAATAATGATATCATTTAGAATATGGATCAATTTGCCTTCATGAGAAAAGGAAACACCTTGTTAATTTTGGTCAAATTTTTATTTCTATATGGTATAACCAAAGAGTTGTGTAAATTAATATGGATACATGGTAATCATAACCCAAACACATGTTTGAAATAATTTAATACCACAATAAATTAGTATTTTTTATGTTTCCCAAGGATTCTTTCCAACCTCTTTTGTTTTGTAAGTTCTTTAAATCAAATCTAGTTTGTTTTAAGAGTCAGGTTCACCAAATGTTGGACCCTAAATTGGATAAGGATCCTACTTGGGTAGATAGGGTTAATAATATATAAATTATAGTGCACAAGGGTGATAATTAGATATACAATAGGATAATTAAATGTTAAAATGATATACATATATATCATATGTTTATTTTATTAAATTGAGATAAGCTAAAAATAAAAAAGTATAACTATGCTAGATATGGAACTGATAAATAAACAACGTACTTATCTAATTATTATTCTAACATAGTTATTTATCTAGAATAGGTAGGAATTAAACTAGAAAAGGATTTTGGAATAATTACCAAATTATCGATTAAGTGTCTCTAGAGACACAAACACTAGCATTAGCCTTGGATGTTAGCATCAATGTTATTATATGAACTAGATGTAGGTGCCCTATAAAAAATACCTAATAGAAAAGGATAAAAACACTTAGATGATTATAATTTCATATTAACCTTCACTGTAGTGCATTTAGATCTAGGTCATGGACTGTTGCTCCACATGAAATGGAAAAATCCTAGTTCTTCATCTTCATAGTGACCTTGGAAAAAATGGGTTAGTGGGCTCACAATGTCAAGCTAACCCCAAATAACCCTTTATTAATGGGTGTTGACTACATATCCACTACTTTGAATAGGGACTCAAATTGATGTATTTGTCCCCTAATGTGTTGGTTTGTGTGTGGACAAGGGTTCAATATGTGTAAAACAAGTACAATAGTGACCTAGCTTGTAACATAGAAATTTAGGCTCTTGGGATACTCTTTAATTAATTCATACCTATGTATGTTTTATCCCTATGAATGATATGAAAATATGAGAAAATAGGGAAAATTTAGTTTATCAAGTTCTTGATTGAATGATTTGATAAGTTGTCTTGGTCTATGCTATGTCTTTTCTAAGGAATGAATGAAAAGTGATTGTGAATATATACCACTCCTATCAGGAAATATCTCAAATTAAATCACTTAGGCTAAACATTAGGATATGTTTTATTTAAAAATTACATTAATTTAAGGCACTAGACACTTGTGTTAGGGTAGGACACTAGCATTAACATAGGGTTCTGGGGCTAATGCTTGTGTCCTAGAAGTTAAAAAATAGGTACAAGCTCAGAACTTGTAGGGGCATAATATAAACATATTTTAATCATTATGAGAAAGATATAAGGTTTAGTTCATCTACATAAGACTAATCTAACCAATAGATAGGCCAAGGGACATAAGATAGAGTAGATGTGAGACTTCTGAAAGTGGGAAAGGTCTATAACTAAGAGGAACAACCAATGTCTAAATTTTCCATGTGTATAATAATGAGGAGTTATATAATTCATAAATATAATTTACATATTTATACACCAAATATAAATTTGGGGGAATATGCACAACACATGGCTTCCTCATTACTCAATATTTTCACTAGTTTCATAAATGGAATGGAAAATTCATGTCATTCTCCATGTTTTATACACTTGATTCAAATTATACTTAGTTTTTACACCAATTTTTCATTAGTTTTTAATCATAATTGAACCTTATTTCATATGTAATGGTTGGATCAATGTTTGTGCTAGTATTTTCATCTATTTTTTGCATCAGAAAAATCTATTGAGATTCATATATGGATTCCAAATTATTTCACTACTCTAGGTATGTGATGATGGATTCAAATACACATTGAATTCTTAATAACACTCATTTATTGATTAAGATTAGGGCATACATAGTATAATCCAAGTTATTTAACACCTATAAATATCTAAGGTTCCTACCCTCTATAGTCACTAGATTTACACTATATTTTACCAAGAAAACATAATGGTTCATGTACTCAATCAAGTGTATTCACTCTTTGTCATTATCTATTTTCTTGTCTTTTGTTTTTTGATATTAATATTAAGAAAAGACTGATATTACATATGTTTCATTACAAGTTTGCATGAAGCATAATTTAAAATTATTGCCTATATTAAAGATTACAATTCATAGTTAAGTTCAAGTACCTACTTTTCCTTTTACTCTAGTACTTTCACTTTTTTCAACTATAATGCAGGGGGGAGGATGTAGAAATATAAATTAACATTTAAGCTAAAATAGTGTATTTATGACCACTCCTTACACAATTATCTATGGACCTATCTTATGGCCCATTTGATCACTTTCAACCACATTTCACATGAAATACTTACTTGTATAATATGTTTGATGACCCAAAAATGTACTTACCAATCATGTTATTAGAATAAACCATCATCTAGGCCATGATATAACCTTAGCACTTATTTTTATCCCCATTATTTATTAATGTCCCATTGGGTAAGAAAACCCTACTATATTATCAAATCCCTCTCTTCTCCTAACAAATAGTAGATAATTTAGAAAATTTTAAGTTATGGAAAGGTCAGCCTATGTCCCTAATAAGTGTTAACATAAAAAGGTAAATGTAAAATCGATTATCTATATGAGAATGTCTTATGGGAAATATAATTATATTCTATTTGAATATTATTAGGAGTTGTTATGAGAATATATATGTTGGTCAGGACTTCACCAAATGTAATATGGAGAACTATTCTTAGTAAGGTAAACTTGGAAGTTACAACCATAGGAACTAATGCCTATATGTATGTGAAAAGAATGAAATATAAGGGTTGATGTCTATCTGAGTAAAATAATAGTGATTATTATTTTGATTAGAGAGTTTTTGCATAGAATATTGATATAACTAGACCTTGATCTATGATGGTTTCCTTTTTGTAATCCCTAATACTAGATATTTTAATAAAAATTCTAAGTATTCATGCTCTTTTATGGTATAATCACATATTTATCTATGCTATTATGAATGTTTTATTTATTATTCTTCTTTGATGTGTAATTTTATATATCTATAAGTATTTTACATAGTGCATCGAGCTATTAAACAAGTGTATTTCTCTATGATAAACCTTGAACATATGTTTAAAGTCTTGATTAAACCATTTTGTAAGATTTTAATTTAACTTTGCATACTTTATCCCTATAATTAGCATGTTATAGTGAAACTTGTATACAATTAGAAATACATCATGTCTATAAATCAACCCTAGATTAGAGAAAATAGATCATACCTACACTTCTAATTGGGATACACTTATTAAGTAGAATCATGACCAATATGGGGATCTATTAGACCTGATTAGGGGATCACTTGTCATAACATATCATACTAGGAAGGGTTATAAAGCCTAGATTCTAACACAATCAAATAAAAACCCTAATGGAGTTCTAAGGTTTAAAACATTCACTTATTCAAATAACAATAAAGTAAATCTAATCTAGTGCACACCAAATCTTGTGTCATAAAGTGGGGGTTAGAAATAATAAAATAAATATGTATAGGGAACCTCAATCAAAATATTTATGAGTAACACCCTAATACATAAAATATGCAAGATAGTATTATTCAAGCCAACACTTATGCTACTTATATTTAATAAAAGAGAGGAGAATAAAGTTATAATATACTTCCCTGAATGTGAACTAAAAAGACTCAATATCTCCTTTAGCCAATGGTGCTTCACAAGAGGTTATTGTGGTTTGTAGTGATAACTAAGAAAGGCCAAAGCATCCACGACTAATCCGCAAGAGTATATTCTCCAAATAAGAAACCTAAGATAAGTCTTCTCAAGTAGAATGTTGGAAGGGAGTATTATAAAGAAGGGTGAGAGAATAATAACTCTTAATTACACATATCAAATAATGATGAAATGATCTTATATTTATAGGTAGATCTTTCTGTAAATCCTTCTAGAAATGTTATCTATATAAGGTTGACCCAATCAACCTAGTGTGTTTTCGAGGATAATTCATTAGGTCTGAGCTAGGTCGACTGAGAGGATAACAAGATAATAAATTGAAAAATACCCCTAAACTATACTAGGTTGACCTAGCCGACCTAGTATACTCAATTGACTAAAAGGGGTTTAAGATAAGAAAAGGAGGGATGGAAAGAGGAAAAGACTAGAAGAATATTCAAGTGAGGAGTAAGAGCTTATAGAATGGTTTTAGGAATTAGTTATATTGGTAATAATGTGGAAAAAAGTGACATCAATCCTATGAAGCACCAAAGGTTTACCCACCCCTTTCTTGGTGTACCCCTTAGGGGGTGCACTCATAGAGATTGAATCTCGATAGGTTTTTGTAAGATGTTAAACATAAATATTTGATAAAAGGTTGAAAATATTATGTGTATACATGTGCCTCACTCAAAGCTCATAATGTGTCACTAAGGTGTGAGAGGGGATGGTGCTTCAAGAAAGAACATAGTAACACACAATATTGATGCTAAAAAAAGTTATAGTATTTTAAATAAAAAATAACCTAAAGTAAATGAATAAAAAGTAAATAACTAAAAATCAAATGTAATGTGTACCTTAACTTACCTTTATCATGAGATGGTTATCTATTTATTTGTTAGTATTGATTTTGTATGGCATAGAGACTGATTTTGACAAATCCAATAATACATAACTAAAGATAAAAAACAAACAAATGCAAGAAAAATCCAAGATAGTTGGTGCTATGAGGATAGGATGTACTTGGGAAATTTGGCAAGTTAGGGTGATAAGTGATATGTTAGACCAAATGACCAAGTCAAATAATAAGAGTAAAATGGGTAACCAAAAATCCAAGGCTACTAAAGATAAAAAAACTCAAACAATCTATCCTTAAGTAAGAAAGGCAAACTCACCAAGTCAAACCAATGATACATGTCAAACAGGATGGTAAAACAAAAACCAATGAATGGTAAAAGACTTTTTAAAAATGGTAAAATAACATTGATGAGTGAGTAGTCACAATCCACATCTCACTCAACAATGGAAAAAGGAGCATAAAAATGGAAAACAACATTTTCAAGTGAGAAGTAACAAGCCAACCTCACTCAACAATGGAAAAAGGGTATGAACTCAAGTGTTCATAACAATAAGATAGAAAAATAATGATAAATGGTAAAAGGAAATTAAAGTAAGTATAGAAATATAAAATCATGGTGTAAATAAAAAAGAATCCATAGTTACTCAAACATGTTGTTTCACTCTAAGGATAGATAAAACTAAAACAAAGTAGTGCTAGCATGTTTTCAAGATATGAAGAAGAAAGAATTAAATAATAAGGGAAAATAGATTTGGAATCATAATTTATCTATCAAGGGGTAAATGAAATGGGTGGAGGGGAGAATGAAGGAAAAAATAAGGTAGAATAACTCTTTATCTAAGTGAAGACACTCAAATTAGATTTGTAAAAATAAGATGAATTTTGACCTTAAGGACTCTGAAGAACTTCTCTTAAACACAAAAGTCTTAGGTCAAAAAATATAGTATATAGATCATCCCATAAAGGCTATATGAATGAAAATTAAAATGAACCTACCTTTTCACGATATGTTTCCCATTCTTCAGGACCCCTTATAGAGCCATCAGTCTATGTTGGGATAAATAACCGGAAGCACACAATTGATTACCAAGCAACTTAACATGCAGAAATTAACTAGAATACACAAGTAACTAGAATTTATAAATAACACATGATATGAGAGATAATACACAACTTGTATTAAAACTCTTTCAGAAGGAAATACAACAAAGAAGGCTGCCACAGTTCTTCTTCCTTACACACCTCTAGGGCTCCCACACCTATAGGGCATAAACATTAAATCTTCCATCAAAGCTCTCTCTCTTAGGTCCCAACACCCAACTCAAGCATAGAGTTAGTGTTCACCTTACACCTATGCTCCATGCACTCCAAAAGTGATCCACACACTCCACAAGTACACAAACGTACTTCAAGTAGATCTCCCCTAAACCTGCAACAACTTGCACCTCAATCTGATCTTACTTATGGAAGGATATTCCTTGCCTTCCTCTTTACTCTATCTGAGTACACACTGTACTCCAAGTAGATCCCACCTAATTCTACTCCCCATTGTGTTGCTATCCTATCTGATCTTTCACACTTGCAAATCAATCTGGTTCTGCACACCTGTGAACCTTGACCTTGCACACACATACACCTACAGATCAATGATCTTACTTTCCATGTAGATCTCCTATCGTAGCCATACTCACCTGATGACCAAGATCATACATACATGAAGAACCCTACTGATTCTCCAATCCAGCACCCACACTTGGTACTGTGGCACTAAGAGGAACACACCATTGCTCTCTTCTCTCTGAAGGAGCTTATTTGCTCTCTTACTCTCTAGCACTAGTTTACAATACAACCAATGAGTCTCTTAAATAGATCTCATGCAAACAATAATTAGACACCTAATTACAATAATTAGATCCATAGCTCTTAGTCTAAAATTGGCTCTTGACATGCAAACACTTGGTTTGTTAGCTAACTACTCGTAACATTCGTAGTTCAAACCACACATGTGACCGACGTCGGTCCCTGTCTGGCTGGGGGTGCCGACGCTGATTGACTTCTGACCGACATCGGTTGCCTTCCTATCTGATCCTACTGACATCGGTTGGCCTGACCGATGCCGATGTTTGTGACACTCTGCAACCCTTCACAACCTCCTTCCCTACTTGCATCAGTGAAGCTTTTAGCTCCACAACCTAACAATCTCCCACTTGGAGATAAACAGCTGTACTATACTTATACCTGTACCCCATCTAATATGTTTCCTGGCTTGTATCCCTCTTTAAGCTCAATCTTGAAGACAACCCACCATGCAACCTATGGTGTACCTCCTATCATCCAAGTAACCTGCCACATCCAAACCTATAAACCCATGTAGTGAAGTCCTGACCCTGCATGTATACCTGCTACTGGTCCCTCTCAGATACTTGAGAACCCACTTCTCTAAATTGGCTCCTAACTCTCTGACAACACCATCTGCTTGGGAAAACTCAGGTCTATACCAGACCTCATGTGATTTCAGACACTGAACTGTCTAGCCCTTAGTGTGCTCCGATTCTGCATCTTAAACCTCACCAACACCTGATTCACATCAGCTCCCACTCGAGACAAAATCACCCTGTGATCTCCCATGTCTCCCATGTCAGAGAATTTTGCTACTCCAAATTCTTCATAGCAAACCACTGAACTAATCTTACCCTTAGCTCAGCAAAACCTTGTATGTATAAACCCTGCTAGCAAACATACCATCCACATACAGTAATAGAATGATGTCATGACCATCATCCCCTTGGTAAGACAAACCACAATAGTTACCCTGACATTGACTAAAGTCATGCTTTGTCATCCCCCTATCAAAACCTATACCATTATCCTGTAGCTTCTTCAAGACCATGTGACCTGGTCTTTCATCTCACGTGTCCATTCTCTCTATTCTTCAACTAAGGTATCCATTTGTCTCTGTGTTTTCTTCTCGCTGGCAACCCTACCAAGTCTTCACTTGGTTATGCATCCTATTCCTGCCATGCTCCCACTATTTCTTGGATCCTTCCTACTTTGCAGTCAGTAACCAGTATAATGAAGAGGAACAACAAATTTGAGGCTTACTTACCACCTTCACTCCTCCATATGGGCATTTAAGACTCCTTGACAGCTTGCTGTCGACCCAAAATTTTCTACAGTGACTGACCTCAGTCACCACACAGTCTGCATCCAACTGATGTCGGTTCCATGTGCCTGTCCTGACTACCAACCCTACTGACGTCGATGTCCCCCTGCTACCGATGTTGGTCCTCCTAACCAACGTCGGTCTTACCTGCTACCAATGTCAGTTTTCCTACCAATGCTGGTACCTATGAGTGATGAATTTTTACCTGTGAGCTCCTTTGAATCAAACCCATGTCCAAACTGCCCTGCTCAGAAGTATCCAGCCCCATCCACTGGTCTCTATCCACCATCTCCTCCATAAACACCAAGGCTTTCTAGTTCCTAAGCTGGTCAAATATATTAGTCTTCCTCTTAAGAACATGAATCTCCTTCCTACTCATGTGACCAAGCCTACGAAGCCACATCTCTGCAATAGAAGAAGAATCAATAATATAAACAAGTAGATAAAGAGTACCTATTTTCTTACCACCAGCTAATTCAAGTGCATCCACTGTGAGAGTTCTTGAGCATCTCTCATCACCCAACTTTTTTTAAGAAATTAGCCACATCTCCAAACTTGGGACTTGCATGACCTCCTTCAACACCCATGTGTTGGCCACCTGCAATTTTAGCTTCACTTCCCCTTTGCCAATTCTTTGGCAAGGCTCACCAGCTCCTCTCCCTAGGGCTGCATGGAAAGAGGAAACATAATTTGTTATCCAAGATTCAACTTTATCCAAGAAACCTCCCAGAGCATCATGTGCAACAACCCCTACAACATCTGCATCTTCAATCCCTTCATGCTGATCTGCTACCAACCAACAATATTCTTTTACCTGCTCTTTCTTTCCATAGGACCAAAGGTGACCATCTATGCTTTTCAACTCCTCCATTCTTAGCTTACTTTGATCTGCCATTGCTCTACTCCCACTCAATCAGAAAGCCCTGAGAGTGACCTGTAACCAAACACAAAACTTTCTCCCTGCAACCTTAGCTCTGATACCACGTGTTGGGATAAATAATCAGAAGCACACAATTGATTACCAAGCAACTTAACATGCGAAAATTAACCAGAATACACAAGTAACTAGAATTCATAAATAACACATGATATGAGAGACAATACATAACTTGTATTAAAACTCTTTCAAAAGGAAATACAACAAAGAAGGCTGCCACAGTTCTTCTTCCTTACACACCTCTAGGGCTCCCACACCTCTAGGGCATAAACAGTAAATCTTACCTCAAAGCTCTCTCTCTTAGGTCCCAACACCCAACTCAAACATAGAGTTGGTGTTCACCTTACACCTATGCTCCACGCACTCCACAAGTACTCCACACACTCCACAAGTACACAAACGTACTTTAATTAGATCTCCCCTGAACCTGCAACAACCTACACCTCAATTTGATCTTACTTATGGAAGGATCTTCCTTGCCTTCCTCTTTGCTCTATCTGAGTACACACTGTACTCTAAGTAGATCCCACCTAATTTTGCCCCTTGTTGTGTTGCTATCTTATCTAATCTTGCACACCTGCAAATCAATCTGGTTCTGCACACCTATGAACCTTGACCTTGCACACACATACACCTGCAGATCAATGATCTTACTTACCATGTAGATCTCCTATTGTAGCCATACTCACCTGATGACCAAGATCATACATACATGAATAACCCAGCTAATTCTCCAATCCAACACCCACACTTGGTACTGTGGCACTAAGAGGAACACACCATTGCTCTCTTCTCTCTGAAGGAGCTTATTTGCTCTCTTACTCTCTAGCACTAGTTTACAATACAACCAATGAGTCTCTTAAATAGATCTCATGCAAACAATAATTAGACACCTAATTACAATAATTATATTTGCAGCTCTTAGTCTAAAATTGTCTCTTGACATGCAAACACTTGGTTCGTTAGCTAACTGCCCGTAACATTCATAGTCCAAACCACACAGGTGACCGACGTCAGTCCCTATCTGCCTGGGGGGTGCTGATGCCAGCCAAATTTTGATCGACATTGGTTTCCTTCCTATCTGATCCTGCTGACGTCGGTTGGCCTGACTGACCCTAGCGTTTGTGACACTCTGTAACCCTTTACAACCTCCTTCCCTGCTTGCATCAGTGAAGCTTTTAGCTCCACAACCTAATAATCTATTATGAAGATTAGGTACTTGTATGAGAAAGTAGGTAGCACCAAAGAGTTTTTTTAAGTCCCCACTTCCAATATACTAGCCTACCACACCCCAAAGGACCTTGGATCTATGTGAGGCCAACTGTGGAGTTTAAGATTTGATTAGAGATAGGAGATGTGCCTGGAATCACATTTTTTGTTATGAATTTGACTTTTGAGATTTATATGTTTATTTTTAGATATAATTTCCTTTTATTTTCAAATTATTTGGCTTTTAACTTTTTTATGTATTTTTTTGAATTCTTCCTCCATACAGATTTGGAAGACCAAAGATGGGTGCTAAATATGACTTTCATTTGAATACTTGGGATAAGGTTGCTAAGAGAGAACCTCAAAGATCATGGGGTTTAAGAGTCTCATAAATTTAAGTGAAATAAAAGTGTTATCTTGACTTCAACCTTGTTTTATCCAATGTGGAGTTAAAATAAAGTGGAAATCAAGAGGAATGACACATGAAACAATTTTAATTACTTCAAATTGAAAAAAAAAATGTGACAAAGGGGAAAAAAGGGATACAATGATATAAAAGTGTGATTCCTTATCATAAGAATGAGGTAAATGAAGGAAAACATGCTAACATAGATTATTGTGTAAATTATATCTAACAAAAGAAGCAAAAGCTAAAGTTTGAGAACAAGGATGTAAAAATGATGCAAAAATGGTAATTTTATGAGGAGGGTCAGGTCTTATCCATGGTATTACAGTGTAACTACATAAAAGAGAAACCCAAGGGGTGCTAACATGTAATATGAAAAATAAAGTGAGAAAAGCAAAATGATGGTAGGTTTTTATGAGGGACATTGGGTCCTATCTGTGGTGTTTCAAAGCAACTCATAAAATAAAAACCCAAGGGATGACAAAACAACATTTGTAAGCAAAAAGTTGAGAAAAATAAGTAAAATATGGAGGTTTTATGATGAATTTTGGGTCCTATCTGTATCCTTACAAAGTAACTCACAAAATAAAAACCCAAGGGGTGAAAAAAACAATAGAAAATACAAGAAGATAAAGAAGACTATGGTACATCAAGAAATCGAAAGGCCAAAAAGGAGGACTAAAGGCTTGTGAAAAAAGAAAATTGATACAAAGGGAGAGCCCCATTCTTAAGTAACCTATAAAAATGTGTTAGATAGAAATTATGACAAGATGGAAAATGTTTAGGTAAAGTAATTTTTAAGGAAATGAGTGTTGGTGGGCTCTTTGAAAATATGGCCTTAATTGGGTTGAAGGTAGTAGGTGCTTAAACTAATAATATATTTAACTAAATATGGGGCCCACCATTTTTGGGTGTATTTACCTTCTTTATGATGGGTGTAGTATAGTTTAAGGACATGATCACCAACATTAAAAGTATAGATTTTAACATGTTTGTTATATTATCAGGAGATATGAGCCTTATATTGGTAGTTATGTTGTAAATAAAAAATATGGCATTCATCAAGAATATTAAGGGAATAAAGGTGTGATTCATGCAATTATTCATCAATAATAATACCTTGAAGAGATATACAAAGATAAGGAAGCTAAAATTCTAAAGGAAGAACTGACTTAGAACCATAGACTGATGAAAATGGAGTTGCCCTAGTGGTGGTACATATACTAGTTTGATAAGCCCAAAGTGTAGGGTAAAGATGAATATGCCAATCCATGTGGGTTCATGAATTGTCTTTTGAAGGATTTTTGTGAGAATTTTATTAGTGGCCTCAGCTTGACCATTACATTATAAATGATAAGGCTTGGAAAATTTGTGATTGATCTTGAATTTATTGCAAATTTGTTTAACATGTTTGTTTTTGAAATTACCACCATTATATGAAATGATGGTATGAGTAATGCTAAAGTGGAAAATGATTTGATTAAGAATAAATTTGGAAATGGTAGGATTGGTGACATTAATGAGGGACATGGATTCTACCCACTTGGTAAAATATTTGGTAGTAGTAATGATAAAAACATGCCCATCATGGGAGTGAGGAAGTTTATGACTGAGATAAAATCCTTATGTGAAAAATGGCCAAGGAGATTTAATAGTTTGAACCTCGATAGGAGGTGAATGGATTATATCATCATGAAGCTAACAAAGAGTACACTATTTAGCATATTTGATTGTATCCTTTTCAAGAGTAGGCTAAAAGTAACCCATATGTATTCATTTGCATGTTGTATCATGTCTACTATAGTGACCATCATAAATACCCCAATGTGCTTGATGTGCTTGTTTAAGAAGAGGAGATACCTCATCTTACATAACACAACAGAGCAAGGTACCTTCAGCATTATGATAATAAAGGATATTATTTTGAAATCCATACTTGAAATCTTGTTTATGAATACATGTATTTTCATGAGAATCTAAATTAGGAAGATAAGTTTGATGTTCTAAAAATTTAATGATGTCTTTATACCAAGAGATTTGGCAAATGGTAATAGCCTCAATATGACAGATACGTGAATGCAATGGTTGATTAGGGGATGGAGATTTTATTATTTGTATACGAAATGAAGGATTATAAATAACTTGATGTGGATGAAATAAAGAGGTTGAAGAAGCAAGAGAATTAGTAATAGAATTTTGATCTTTAGGAATAGGCTCAATAGTGAAAGAGATAAAATCATTAGAAATAGTTGTTGAAATTTTATGATAGGTGATGAGGTTTTTTAATCCAAAACTTAGAATTATTGGTTTAAGAATAATTCAATAACACACAAATAATAATGCTATCTCTGAGAAGAGATGTTTTATTTCTCAAAATTATTGATACAACATATGCCTATCTCTGGGAAGAGATGTTTATTTTCCTTTTTGAGATATGTATCTATTTATACCTATTTTTGAAGGTAGGAGGAGGATATGGAAGGTCACCAATATCAAGGGAGATGAAATGGTTTGACTTCCATGAATTACAACAACACATAATTTAAGAAATTACTATTTTTAGACTACACTACTAAAACTAAATTTTAGGGAACTTTCATTTGGTTTTTAGGGGACAAATCCCACTGATAAAAGTTCATTCCATCTCATAGTGCTCCCCTCATCTTATATTTCTAACACTTTAAATGGGGAGTCAAATGGATCTATGGTGCAAAAGTTATGGCTCCCAAAAGTTTTACCACCAATTGGGGTAGGATCGTCACCTGAATTGTCACCTAAAGTGTTTTCCAAATCATTTTCAATTTTATATTGATAATCAACACTAAATTGGTGTAAAATAATACTTTAATCACCTAAATCATGAAGGAATTGAATGTATAAATCAAGATAATCTCTCATGTCTAAGATAAGAGCTTCATACTCAGCCATATTTTTGGTGACATCAAAGGTGAAGCTAAAAGATAAAGGAATGATTTTAATAAGAGGAATTGTGAGAATGAAAACAACCCTAGATCCTTGAAGGAATTTAGAACCATAAAAGTGAAGGGTCCAATTATCCTCATGCAAGTCAACATTGATTTTAGAAAGCTCCTCAATAACTACTTTTGGTTTAGTAGGACCAAAGGGAGTGGAAGATTCATTAAGGTTATTGGCTTTAAGATTGATGGTAAAGCTATAAAAATAATATTTGAGAGAGATATCTTGATTAAAAACTTCAATGTAAAGGATATTTGCATCTATAAGATCATATTGAAAATAATAAGTGGTTAGAATGGGAGCTATGACAAGTTGATCAGCTATGACTTTCCCTTTGATAGCCTTTTGAGTGATGATGTAGAGATAAAATTACATAATTAATACCATCCATTTTCCAATTATATCTCCATGAAGTAAGGCTTTGGGGAATAAATGATGAAGGGGGTTAGAATGAATGATGACATAAGTAGTTTGGTAAATCAGACAGTGGTGAAACTTTTTAACTACAAAATAAATGGTGAGGCAATCACACTAAATTTTGGTATAACATGTCTCATAATTGATGAGGCCTCAGCTAATATAGTAGATAGCATACTCTCTCCCTATATCATCTTGTTTGGAAAACATTTTCCCAACTAAAATAGGTGTGGAATAAGTATATAGAATCAATGGTTTATCATTGGAAGGAGGATGAAGTGTAGGTGGGTGAAGTAAAGACTCTTTCATGTTATCAAAGGATTTTTGATATGGATATATCCATTATAAAGTAGTAAGTTTCTTAAGAATGGAATTGATAGAGTGAATTTGATATGCAATTTTGGGGATGAATCATCTAATTGACCCAAGCTTGCCTAAATAAGTATGAATGTCAGGAATAGAAAGAGGAATGGGCATATTGATGATGGCACTAATTTTGGTAGGATCAATGTCAATGTCATAGAGAGAGGCTAAGAATCCTAAAAATTTGATAGATGTGACTCCATGACACATTTTTAATGATTAATCCTAACTTTATATTTAAAAATATGGTTAAAGATGACAACAAGATCAGAAAGATGATTTTTACAATGTTTAGATTTAGCAATAAGATCAACCCCATATGTTTCACCAATTTTATGAATGAAATCATGAAAAATGTGAGTCATTAATCATTTATAAGTGGATCTAACATTATTTATGCTAAATGGAATTTTAACATAGCAATAGGTGTCTCATTCCATGGTGAAATTAGTCTTATGTTGGTCCTCAAGGGCAATATGAATATGATTGTATCCCAAGAAACCATCCATAAGAGGTAACATTTTGTAGCCAACCATGGAATCAATGATGGTATTTATTGAAGTTAAGGGGAAGTTATCCTTGGGATAAGAAATATTAAGATTGTGGAAATCAATACAAATGAAAATGACCATAGTGACTTTATTCTGAATGGGGACAATATTGGAAACCCATTCAAAATAATCCATTGGTTTGATAAATGTAACATCAAGTAATTTGATGATTTCCTTATAACATAAAGTTAAAATTTTAGGTGGAAATTTTATTTGCTTTTGATACAAAAGCTTGGAATTAGGATAAGTAATGATATTATTTACCACAATGCTAAGGTCAATTCCAGGCATTTCCTCATAGGACTTAGTGAAAGCCTCTTAATATTTGTCAAAGAATAAGCTAAAATTATCATGTTCAAAAGGTAAGAGTTCTTAAGAAACTATAATTGATCAAGAACAAGATGGAGTACCATATTTGATACGAGTGGTTTCCTCAATAAGCATAGCATTGGAATCTTTAAAGTGGTATGATACATTAGGTAAGGAAAAAATTAGATTTTTTTTAAAATTAATGCTAGCAATGAAGTTGTTGAAGCAAGGAGTTTTAGTTTTAAAATTTCTATGTTTATGATGCTATCGAGGAAGTTGAGGTTTTCAAACATAAATTAATACAAGGATAGCTTAAACACTAGGAAAAGTAGGAAGAGGACCATAATACTCGACATCTAATTAAATATCTAAAATTTCATCACCATGACGATGAGACTCAAAATGAATTTGACATACATCAGTTGCCTTGGCATCTAGTGTAATTTTGGGAGTAGAAGAAGTAGATGGAGTAGAAGAGGGTGGAAATATTGGTGGATTCCAAGATAAGACAAGTATTAGATGTAATGATTGGATCCAAAGGTGTAGGAATTTCTATAGATTTAGAAGGCATAATTTCCCAAGGAGTATCAATAAGCAGAGGATTGAGAGGAGGCACATGACCGTCAAGATCTAAGGTATGATCAACAAAAATGGTATGCACATCTTGATTAAAAGCATAGATTTTGGCTAAAGTTTTATGGTAATGATAGAAATACAAGTCTCTATATTGAGCTTGGGATATGATATAGTTGTCATCATATGTTGGAGAAATTCTACATACTTGAGAATTAGTGGAAGTTTCAGAAGATGAAATTTTAATATTATTGAATGTACAAGAAGACATAATGAGAGGATCTTTAAATAATTTATCCACTCCAAAATCATTGTAAGTGAAGGAATATTATAGTAAATAATTCTCCTAAGCATTGCATAAAGGTAAAAATTCAATAATATCATCAATAAGAAGAATGATATGGTCCCTTGGTAAGAGAGAAAGAGGAAGTCAATGCAAAATATAGGGAGGTAAATTGGAGGTATTGCAAATATGCTGCAAATCATTGGTCTCATCATCATTGAAATATATAAGAGTAACTTGTAAATCAAGATTCATGTTGATGAACTTAGGTGAAGGAGTACTATTGATCTTAAGAATCATAGGAACATGATATTGTGATTTAGGATTAGGTAGTTGAATACTTCAAGGGTTAGGATCAGCTTCATACTTATATCATTTTCCATTATGTAATAATTTAATACATTGAATACTAAAATAATCAGTGGACCTCATGTGATGAGTCCATAGACAACCAAGGATCATGTTATAAGATAAAGGAAGATGAAGGACCATAAGCTTAGTTTAAATAGTCTTAGGTCCTATGGTTAATGAAATCCAAATACAACCAAGTGGATTTTTATTAGTCTTTTCAAACCCACAAGAAGTAAGATGAGTTTGTTTAAGATGATCCTTGTTATAACCAAGTTGTTGTATAATCCATAAGGATGTGACATTAATACCATAACCTTCATTAACTATATATTTTTGAATAAGAGTGGTATTAATGGCTACTTTAATATAGAGTGGTAGATCATCAATACAAAAAAGAATCTCATAATTGATCATGTTCTCTTCAAGAAAATCAATAGAGTGCTTTGAATAAGGACATGAGGTTTTAATGGTATTGACATTAGTAGGTTGAGAATCAATAGAAGGTGGTTGTTCATCTATGGAGGATGGATCTTAAATTTATTGAAGTTTTTACATAAGGAATTTACAATGATAGGGTGACGTAAAAACCAAGTCCATAAGAGGAATATTACAAGGTATAGAGTTGAGTTCTTCAAGAAAATTTCAGTGTGAGTTAGAAGAACCAACATGAGGTTTAGAAATTAAATAAGACTTTAGAGGAATAGATGTGGTTGGAGGATCAAAAGGAGGAAGTTGTTCCTCAGGTGATTTTGAATCAACATTAGTGGTGTTCATATCTTTAAGAAGTTATTTTTCTAAAGATGGCTTTTTAGGCTTGGTAATAAAATCTTTATGAGCTAGTTTACGATGATAATTGACCTTGGTAGTGTTGAAATACTAAGAATTGTTAAAGTATTGGTCATAATCAACATCAATGGAATAAACATACTTATAATTTTATTGATTATTTGAAGATTATTTTTAGTTTTTTTAAGTGGAAGATTTGAAAGTTTGTTATTTTTGGGAAGCAACATTGTATTCTTGATGGCAAAGATTAGTCATAGTTTCATAATTGAATGAAATGCAAGCATATAGGAGATAAATTTTTTATCAAACCCTCTAAAATATTCATGATAAGTCCCAATGTTGACATGGAACAAATAAAATAGATTAGGATCATACCACTTATGAGGAGCATTGGGATAAATGAAGGGTTTTGAGGGTGGTAAAAATTGTTTCATTTGTTGAACCATAAGAGGTGTATGAGACGGTGAAGGAATATCAGTTTTGAAAACTCCTTGTTTGGTTTATAGATCATTAATAGTGATAAAATTAGATGTTTTAAAAGATACTTTAAGGAGTTTAAGATTAGGTTTGAATTTTTTCATGATAAAGTCTTGATTTTTAGCTTACTCAAGAGCTTCATTAAGTGCTTAAGAAGCAAAGGTTCAAACCTTATATTGAAGAGTGGGAGTCAAAGTGGTGATAAAGAGTTTGAATAGGTTATCATCATTCATGTTATGATTGAATTTATGAGATAAATATTTCCATGTTTTGATAAATTAATGAGTTGATTCATTAGGAGATTGCTTAGAATCGATGAAGTGGCTAAGACAATTTTTGGGAAGATCATTATGTTGAAACTCTTTAACCAAAGGATTAACCAAATATTCAAGTTTCCAAATATAATGTTGGGGAAATTTACTATACAATTCTAATACATCACCCATGAAATTTTTAACTAAGATTTTAGTAGTGGAAAAGGTATTAGTTTGGATCCACTCTTTGTATTGGTTGCCAAAGGCTTTGGGAAATCAAGCAGGGTCTTTAGTCCCATCATATTTGATATTTAGAGATATGTTACCAATATCAATAGATATAATAAAGGGGGATAAATGATCATTTTTAATAGTTTGAATCATCTTGTTATTCATTATGGGTTGAATAATAACATTGCCTAAGGCATCTTGAAGAGGAGGAAGAATGAAATTGGGATTAGATTGAAGATGCATAGTTGGAGGTTGATTATCCACATTAATTAAGTGTTGTTGAACTTGCATCATTTGGTTTATGTTATAATTTTTCATAAAATTCATTTGTTGAATAACTTGGGATAAAATTTGGGTTGTATTGGGAGGTGGGTTGGTCTTTGTAGGAAAACTCCCCAAATTGGTATTAGGGAGAGGATTGGAAGAAGATGGGTTGTTAGTGGGATTGTTAAGTAAACTTGTATCAATTACTCCCACAATAGTTTAAATATGATATGTTTTTTGGTAGGTATGAAAAGGATTAGATTCATCAAATTCATCTTGAGGTGTTATTTGCACCATATTACAATTCATAGATGAAGGAGGAGAAAAGGTACCCCAAGAGTGATGGTGATCTTGGGAGGAAAAGAGAGGGAGAAATGAACATCCCATATAGTATTTAAATGAACTCAAGATGTCCAAGAAAATTATGATCAGATATTTAATTATAACTAAAGAGAGATGAATAAAATTCAAAATTAGAAAGATAAGTAACTAGACTAATGAACAAGGAAAGCAAAAACTAGTACGAGGTCAACTGGGTCAACCTAGCACAGGGAACAAGATCTGTAAACTATACAAGGTTGATTAGGTCAATCTAGTATAAGAAACAAAGGTAGTAAAAAGAGGTAAAAGGATCTACAAACTATATATGGTTGAATGTGTTGATATATTATAGTGGATAGGGGCTAAAAAAGATATAGGGTTGATCAAGTTGACCTAGTACAGTAGATAGGGAAAAAGATAAATTTGATAACAAGTTATGATTTGAAGCAAAATAATTTTTGAAACTAATCTAGGAAAGTAATATCTAAAAAGAAAAAAATAGTCAATTAGATTAATTCTCTCCAATCCAATTAAGGCACACAATACAAAAACTTGCACTAACATTCACTAATGCAAGTTTTTATACACATAATTGAGAAAATAGCAAGAAATCAACTTGAAAAGTAAAGATCTAACTAATTGGTCAGCATGAATTTTTATTAGATTATTAAGATATGATTTTAAATGTGATTAGAATTTGGATATAGATAAGGTACTAGATAGCAATATAAGGATGGTTTTAGGTAGTTTGGGTTGAAAGGGACTGTAGTGGCAATGATACAAACTTGGTATTAGGGCCTACCCCCTCACTTCAAACTCTATAGTGATAAGGGTGTTGGGTGATTAGCCAGAATATATCATTAACCATGATTTATACTTGACCAGAGCATCAAGTCAACTCCCCCCTTGGTGATGAAATCCATGTAGGTTGGCCTTAGGTAGACAAAATGTTAAAGTGATTATTTATATTTTTATGATTTGGTTGTGTGTGCATAAAATAGAAATAGTGAAAATAAGTAATTAATTAAAAATTACCCTAATTAACCTATGTGATCTATTTTAAGTATGTAAACAATAGAAAAAGAAATGTGTGAGCTAATTATGAACAAATATGAGGTTAATTCCAACTTAAAATAAGGTATAGTGTTGAAACTATATGCACAAAATACATAATAGGGTTAATATGGTTAAACTTTTACTATAGAATCAAGGTCTGAAAATGTAAAAGGTCAGCCATGGTCAACCTAGTTATTTTAGACAACACACACAACACAAAATTGGGTTAGCAGGGTCAATCTAGTTGACCATGCAAGGGCAGTTTAAAAGATTGAAAACTATGAAAAGAAAGATAGAAAAGAGAGAAATAGAGAGGTAAAAAGGAACCTTGGTGGATCAGAGATGAAATGAAGAAATATTGTTGATGAAGAACCATGCATTATGTTGGTAAAACCTACAAACTAGGTTGATAGGATTGATCAAGTTGCACTAGACCTTGCCATAGAGTGCTGAAAATGTATAGGGTCAACTGGGTTGACCTAGTAAGCTAAAATGGATGTCTGAAAGGCTAAAAACATATACCATGTTGATTGGGTTGATATAGGTTCCTATTCCTAAAAACTGTCAGGATCCTTGCTCATTAAGACCACACTTGATTACCTTTATATAAGCAACTAAACACGGAATTTAACCAAAATGATAAGTAACTAGAATTCAAAAATAACACAGAATATGAGAGGCAATAAACACTTATATTAATACTCATCCAAAAGGAAATATAATAAAGAGATCACACTCTTCCCACACCTCTTGGGTGTATCAGTAATTCTCCCTCAAGATTTCTCTCTCTCAATTACAAACACAATCAACTCAATAACCAAGTTGGTGTTTCAACCAGTCAGTAACAATACTGCCAGTATAACCAAGTACACACACATACTCCAAGTCTGAGTACACCACGTACTCTAAGTATATCTCACTAATCTTGCTCCTTGTTGTGTTGCTAATCTCCCTGATCTTGCTACCCCATAGATCTAACTGACCTTGCAAACACACACACCTATAGATCAACCAACCTTACTTACCATGTAGATCTCACCTGATCTTGCACACCTGTAGATCAACCTGGTCTTGCACACCTATCAACCTAGATCTTACACACCTAAAAGAACCCTTATCCTTGACTCACCAAGTCCTTATGATTCTCCCTTGGATAGAACCCTTCTGATTCTACAAATTACAATACAGCCCATGGGTCTCTTAAATAGATCCCATACAAACAATAATTAGACTTTCCAATTACAATAATTATAAATGCAGCTCCAAGACTAAAATTAGTCTTTACATGCAAACAATTGGTTTTTTAAACAAACTATTCATGTAACTAATAGTTTTGGAACCGCACAGGTGACCGATGTTAGTCCCTATCTATCTGGAGATGACTGACATCGGCCGATCCATGACCGATGTTGGCAGCTTCCTGTCCACCTCTGACCGACGTCGGTTGGCCTGATTGATGTCGATTGCTGTGACACTCAACAACCTCCTCCATGTTTGCATTAGTGAAGCTTTTAGCTCCATAACCTAACAATCTCCCACTTGGAGATAAATAGCTACACCTGTACCTACACCTGTACATCATCTAATTTATTTCCTAGCTTGTATCCCTCTTCAAGTTCAATCTTGAAGACCAACCACCACACATCCTATGGTGCTATGCCTGTCATCCAAGTCCCATACCACATCCAAATCTACATACCCATGTAGAGAAGTCCCTGACCCTACATCGCATGTATACCTGATGTTGGTCCCTCTCAGATACCTGAGAATGCACTGAACTACTTTCCAGTGCTTCTTTCCTAGATTGGCCACAAACTCACTGACAACATCCACTGATTGGGCAAATTTAGGTCTAGTACTCATGTACTCAACCTTATCATGTGATTGGAGACACTGTTCTGTGAACTGTCCATCCATAGGTGTGCTAACCGGTTCTGCATCTTACATGTTGAACCTCACCACTACCTTATTCACACAATCATCCTGAGAAAACATCACCCTGTGATCTTCCCTGTCTCTAGGAATACTCATGCCAAGGATTTTTGCTCCTCCTAAATCCTTCCTAGCACACCACTAAACTAATTTTACCCTTAGCTTACTTTCTTCTGCCATTGCTTTACTCCCACTCAATTAGAAACCCCTGAGAGTGACCTGTAATCAACAAACACTAATTTGCTCAACCACTTGTTAGTTGATCCTAGCTTTGGTACCAATTGTCAGGATCCCTGCTCACTAAGAGCACACTTGATTACCTTTGTATAAGCAACTAAACATGGAATTTAACCAGAATGATAAGTAACTAGAATTTAGAAACAACACAAAATATGAGAGGCAATACACACTTGTATTAATACTCATCTAGAAGGAAATACAATAAAGAGATCACACTCTTCCCACACCTCTTAGGCATACCAGTAATTATCCCTCAAGAGTTATCTCTCTCAATTACAAACACAATCAACTCAATAACCAAGTTGGTGTTTCAACTAGTCAGTAACAATACTGCCAGTATAACTGAGTACACACACATACTCCAAGTCCAAGTACACCATGTACTCCAAGTAGATCTCACTAATCTTGCTCCTTGTTGTGTTGCTGATCTCCTTGATCTTGCTACCCTGCATATCTAACTAACCTCACACACACACACACACACTTGCAAATCAACTGAACTTACTTACCATGTAGATCTCACCTGATCTTACACACCTACAGATCAACCTAGTCTTGCACACCTACCGACCTATATCTTACAAACCCAGAAGAACCCTTATCCTTGCCTCACCAAGTCCTTATGATTCTCCCTTGGATAGAACCCTTCTAATTCTACAAATTACAATACAGCCCATGGGTCTCTTAAATAGATCCCATAAAAATAATAATTAGACTTTCTAATTACAATAATTAGAAACATGGCTCCAAGACTAAAATTAGTCTTACATGCAAACAACTGGTTCGTTAAACAAACTATTCATGTAACTATTAGTTCTGGAACTGCACAGGTGACCGATGTCAGTCCCTGTCTATTTGGAGATGACTGACATTGGCTGATCCATGACCGATGTTGGTAGCTTCCTGTCCACCTTTGATCAACATTAGTTGGCCTGACCGATGTCGGTTATTGTGACACTCAGCAACCTCTTCCATATTTTCATCAGTGAAGCTTTTAGCTCCACAACCTAACAAAAACCTATGCAAAAAAGTCAAAAAATTAGATTGATAGAGTCAATTTAGTATGATAAAAATAATGACTAAAAGAGTGAAAATAAGTGAAATAAATCTTGAAAGGGTTAGTTTCATGTCAAGTTTACTAGAATATATGCAATAAAAGATGCATCATGTCTATAAATCAATCTTGTCTTAGAAAAGATAGAGATACCTACACTTCCAACTAAGATACACTTATTAAGTGGGAGCATGACCGATAAGGGGATCTATTAGACCTGATTAGGGGATCACTTGTCAAAACATATCATATTAGGAAGGGTTCCAAAGCCTATAGTCTAAAACAATCACAAAATAACCCTAATGGAGTCCTAAGGTTTAAAACATTCACTTATTCTAATAATAAGAAAGTAAATCTAATCTAGTTCACACCAAAGATTGTGGCACAAAGTGGGGGTTAGAAATAATAAAACAATTATGTATAGGGAACCTCAATTAAAGTATTTATGAGTAACAACCTAATACATAAAATATGAAATATAGTATTATTCAAGCCAACACTTATGCTACTTCTATTTACTCAAAGAGAGGAGAACAAAGTTAGAATATACTTACTTGAATGTGAAGTGAAAAGACTCAATCTCTCCCTTGGCCAATGGGGCTTCACAAGAGGTTGTTGTGGTTTGTAATGATAACTAAGAAAGGCCAAAGCATCTAAGGCATATCCACAAGACTAGATTTTCCAAATAATAAACCTAAGCTAAGTCTCCTCAATCAGAATAGTAGAAGAGTAGATTGTGAAGAAGTAAGAGTGAATAATAAATCTTGATTGCACATATCAAATAACGATGAAATGATCTTGTATTTATAAGCAAATCTTGCCCTAAATCCTCCTAGAAGCATTGGCTATATAGGGTTGACCTAGTCAACCTAGTGTGTTTTCAAGGACAATTCATTATGTCTGAGCTAGGTTGGATAAAAGGCTAAGAAGCTAAGAAAGTGAAAAATACCCCTAAATTATACTAGGTCAACCTAGTTGACCTAGTATAGCTAACTGACCAAAAGGGGTTTAAGACAAAAAAAGGAGGGATGGAAAGAGGAAAAGACTGGAGGAATATTCAAGGGAGGAGTAATAACTTAGGGAATGGTTTTGGGAGCTAGTTGAATTGGTAATAATGTGGCAAAAAGGGAAAACAATCTTGTGAAACACCAAAGGTTTTCCCACCCCTTTCTTGATGAACCCCTTAGGGCATACACTCAAAGAGAATGAGTCTTGATAGGTTCTTACAAGATGTAAAGCATCAATATTTGATAATAGATTGAAAATATTATGTGTATACAAAACCCATTAAGATCTACTAATTTTGGTGTGGTGAGTGCAGAAATGTTATGATGGTTACTAACCCAAAGAGAGGTGGAGATATGGTTAGACCAAAAACTCACTGAATTTGTAGAGAAATAAGGTCAAGTAATTGGGTGTACTCCAAGAGAGATTATACAAGAACACATCTATTATGAAATTTATGAGATTTTATGGTGTGAATTACCAAGCCTACTAGCTGATTGGTTAGATCGATTTGAATATCACTATTTTCAACCATGAGTAAGTGAGACTATTGCATAGATTGGGGGGAATATAGAACACTTACATAATTTTGAGATAAATTAGACTTGTACAATCAGTCACTTGATATCTACCACTATTGATGGATATATCACTAATTTTGTATTGTAAGGATACTTAAGATTTAATGTAACAAAAGACCTATTTCTAAGAGGAATCAGAGGAAATTTTTTGTAGTGAATCTCAACATTGATCGAAATGTTGGATATAGAAAATGCCATGGTACCCATTTATGCTAATATGGATTAGTTACTTTGAGCATCTAGGGGTGTATGTGAGATAGGGGAGAATATCAAAGATGAAAAGATTGATCTTGAACCTGAGTCTGGCATGGAGAATCTAAAGGAAAAGGATTGGAAAAGACTATAGAGTTAGAAAGAGAGTTACAATAATAGAAAAGATGGAATAAATGGAGTGCATTTCAAAAAAATATTAATATAAGGAGGATTAATATTAGCATTAATGATTTGGATGAAAGGAGATGACAAGGAGAAGGGTGTAGTAAAGGGAATTAGAGTGAGGAACCTAGGCCAAGTAGAGATAGAGCATGAGGAAGCGATGAGGGTTTAACATGGATGAAAGAAGATGGTAGTAGTATATAAGTAGAATAGATGGATAAAATTTTGTAGTTTCTAGAAAGGTTACCCCAAAAATAAAATCAAGGATTACCTTATAGTTATAGACATAGTACAAGTTCAAGTTTTGAGAGATACATATTTGGAGGTAATGATCATTTCCCAAGGAATGACACATCCCTCCAGTCTATTTTTTTCAAAAATCATAGTAATCCCCATACAAATTTAAATGATGACACTTTAAAGGACCAATTTTAGAAGAAGTTCATAGAAAAACACTCGAAGTACAAAAGGCTACATATCATGAAGTTACGTAGAGTTTCATAGACCAACAAAAGAACATAATAACATTGATTTTTTTAGAGATAAATCCTTTAATTTTTTCATAGGATAAGTATTTAATTACACAAATTCAAATATTAAAATAATAAGAAGGAAATGATGGATATATATCTAAAACTACCACATCCACAAAACTAGAGAAGACATCAAAACCAATACCAGATCAAGAGCCACCTCAAAGTGTTTAAAAGTCTCCAAACCTAAAACCATCCTTGAAACCACTTGTAACCCAATAAACTATGATACCTATAAGAAATATCCCTATGGAAGCTCGATTGGGTGATTTTATACACCTAGCTCCCTATGTTGGTTATGCAGACCCTAAATAGTACTTACAACATGAAATGGTAATCAAAATCAATCACCGATGGTAATATAAATAAGTTTTTATTGATTAGTGCTTTTAGTGTATGTGAAATGTAATTCATCTTTAATAAAAATATATCTAGAGCATCCCTAAATTATATTAAGAACTAGATCATCATAGATTTTAAGATTAAGAATATTTCAATCCAAACAATCCAAGATTTGAAGGAGATTTGACAAGGACCTCAAGAGATCATTGGTGGCTATGATTATAGATTATTTGATGTCATGAACAAATTAGAATTTTATTTAGAGGATAAATATAAACTTGATTGGTTTGTAGAGGGTTTAAGACCAAAAATCATATTTTCCATTACCCAGACCTAGTTTGGAGATAAAGCAAATGCAAGAGCCTCTACAATTTAGGTGGAGCATATTAAAGAGCATGGGGATACAACCACACCATCATCCAAGGTATAAATTACCTTAAAAAATATCTTGAGTAGATTATATAATTTTCAGGGAAGGGTTGAGATACTTAAGTTAGATATATGGTGCATAGAGTGAGGATTTATGCCCTAGGGTTAAAATGGAGTTTTTTGAGATATACAGAGTGGTAGGGAATGTAACCTCACAATGTCACCTTTTAAAATATTACATCAAGACTCCACATAACATTTACTATAAATTTTTCAAGTCACCTACACATGATGACAAGGATTTTTTGGCACTCCAAGAACTAAAGGAGGATATCACTAAGAATGTGTTCATGGTTGCTATGCATAAAGTCATAGTTACACCACAGGATACTCCTAACATGGGGAGCATCATACTAGGTTAGAATCCATTGATGACACCTTTTCTTCCTAAAGCATATTAACGACCAAAATAACTAGTAGTTATCTTACCTTATGTACATAATTAAAATATCACCTCATAGAACTTCCCACAATCAACTTAGACCTACCCATACCAAATTACATAAAATTCTAAGATTCCTAAAGTGTAGCAGTTAGAATGGGCCCTAAACCCATAACAACTATAAGTGGAAAGATTCAATGAATATACAAAATATCAATTATGGAATGCATCAAAGAACAATGGTAAATTTTGAAATAATAACACCAAAGTCGATGGGGATTTTAGGGGTATAGAGGAGGATATTGAGGTGGTGTATAGGGAGGTTGAGGAAATAATGGGCCCATGCCATCCATTCATTATTATCTCTATATAAAACTAAACCATGTGCAAATAAATTTCCCTACAAATCCCTAAAGGAAACCTTCACATACTATAGGGTGACAAAGTACATAATACAAAAGACTATCCCATCTTAGAAAGACAAAAAAGGGAGAGACTTATTATAAATCTTAACATGATCCATGTGCAACTGAAGGAGGATGCCACATTATAGGAATTAACTAGAAAATAGTATGAACAACAAGGGTTACCTCCATTAGAAATGCTTAAAGACTTGGGTATTAAAAAGGCACAAATAGACCAATATCCCAAACCTACTACTAAAAAGGGCCTAATGTGGGAAGATGCATAGATTTTGAAGATAATCCAATATCAAGGGACAAATGAAGGGGATGATGTAGCTATTAATGTATATATGTATGGGTAGATAATGTGTATACTAAGATTGGACATGGTTATCACTATGTGGATGGATTTAATGAAACTCCTCAGTATGCCATGTAATGAATATATCTCCTAAAACATCAAGAACCTGCTCCATAACCTATTGGAATGTGCATATAAAGGCCAACAATGGATGGATAAGTTGGTTTGATTTTTAAAGACATAGAAACCTTGAGACATTTATGCAAGGATAGACATATATATAACTAGGTATGAAATACCCAACACTATATTCAAATTTTGAAACACTATTAATATGATCCCTAGATCCACTTGGGAAGCTTTGGGAAGACTTGCATTGAGATATAGTCTTATCACAGTCAGTGTTGTGGACTATGGAAGAGTCAAACCTATTGGTCGCCTGGAATATGTAGAAATCAAAGTCATATAACTCAATCTATAAAGTGATTTTGAAGTGATCAATATGAAGATAAATGAGACTCGCTACCCTACACTAATAGGGAAGAAGTGGGCCTATGATGGGTTTATGAGTATTAACATAGTCATGAATTAGTTACAGTCTCATCAATATCACAAGATCATTATCATTCCTCTGAACAAGACTAAATATAGGCCTTACATCATTACAAAATAACTAGAGTCACCTTATGTGAGTGCCAATGCCAACTAGATGAAGGTCATAGTCAAAGATAAGTAGAAAGCTTTATGAGTAATATAGTACAGTTTATTCCACAAAAAAACTATTCTAAAGAATCAAATTTTTAGTGAAGAATGGTTGTTGGGTAAGATGGGGCTTAATACTCTAGATATCCCTTATAAGGTTGAGGAGGATGTGTGATTAATGATATTAAGATATCTAACATAATCTGATATAGATTTTATAATCAAATGGGTCATATTAAATATGACTACATAGAACCAAATCTAGAGGGTGTTCTCCCATGGGAAAAATCTTCTTCAATAAGTGGAGACTTAGACATCCATGTACTCACTGGGTGAAAGGATATCATGCGTTATGACCTTTGTGAATGGTCTTTGTGACTGAGTAATAAATACCCTAGTATTTTACTATGGAGTATGTTGGTGAGTTCATCTTATGATTTCAATAGTATATTATAGATTTGAAATAGAGGGTTATCACCCTCGAATATGCAATAAAAGGAAATACTATGAATTGGTGGGCCATCCATAGGAACATGTAGTTAACATGGGAAGAAGCATGCAGACTACTAGTAGTTTGATTCTATCTACCATAGAATATCATAAGAGACTAACCTATCTATTAGGAGGGTGAATGCCTAGAAATACATGTGTATTAAGATATGTATGTTAGAGGGTATCACTCCTAATTATTGGCCACATAATTTCATCTATACCCTAGGTGTTTTCCCTACATCATGGTACATCTATTAGGAGTGAAGAAGATAAATAAAGCATTGGGCATAGATCCAATAAAACCATATTTAAACATTCATATTTAAGAGTGGAAATCCTTAGGTACACGTGGATTTACAAAATATGAAAACCTTTCTATTCCATGAAAGAGTTGAATACTTACCATTACCATAGGAACTAGGTTGATATTAATTACATAGAAATACTCGACATAGATCCTACAAATTTAAGAAGATGCATAAGGTGAGGCCCAAAAATGGATTCAACCATACCATAGGATATAAGAGGAGGATGATAATTATTTTGGGATGGAAACAAGGACTACAAGGCTATAGGGGATCTATTTAAACCAAAGAGATTTGGTAACATCTACCAAAACTAGTCATAGAGGAAATAAAGTAGGAAAATGTGTGACACATATAGTTGCCAGAATGTGAAGGAGAATAGATACTCTATTAATTCATTCCTAAATAAGAATTCATTATGTATCAAGATCCATTAAAGGAACACATATAGAATATTGGCATAGAATATGGACCCAAAATGGCACATGTTAAAGATTATTGGATGCAAGAAGATATCTAAGAGGTTTTATAGTTACTCAAAGAGTATAAAGATATATTTAATAAAACCTTCATAGAAGTCAAATGTGTTGATCCTTATTTGGTGGAGATTCACATAGAGCTAAAGGAGTGTGCATGACCAATCAAGAAAAGACCATATATGCTAAACCCAAACATGAATATGAAAGTGAAAGTTGAAATCAATCACATGTTAGAATTAGGCATTATCTTCACAATCAATAAATCTAACTAGGTTAGCCCCATGGTAGTATAGTATAATAAGACTATGGAGATATGCATCTATGAAAACTAATGCATCCTCAATGATGCTTATGTCAATGAACCATTTCTCATTCCTTTCATAGATTAAATTTTATAGGCTATTGTAAGGCATGAAGTGTTCTCATTCAAAAATGGATTCAATGGTTACCATCAGATACCCATCATAGAAAAGGATAGGACCAAAACCACATTCATAATAGAATGGGGTTCATTCACTTATACGGTCATGCCATTTAGACTCAAAAACTCACATATAATGTTATCTAGAGCTATATTAATTATGTTTAAGGATTTCATCCATGACTTCTTGGAAGTGTACTTAGATGAATGGACAGTGTTCTCTTTATTCAAGGAAAATTTATCAAAACTTAGGTAATGCTAGAGAGATGTTGATTGATGTGCATAACACTAAATTTTAATAAATAATTATTTTTTATGCCTTCTAGTATTTTATTAGGTTATATAGTGTGTATTAAAGGAATTATAGTAGACTAGGATAAGATTTCAATAATTATAGGTATGCCCCCACCCAATACTTCTATATCAGCCCCTTTGGAGAAGCTACTATGAAAAGGAGTCTAGTTTATCTAGATAGAAGATTGTCAGGGTGTATTTGTTGATTTAAAGTAGAGACTAGTGACTACTCTAATCCTAGTTTTCATAGTTTAGAGTAAAAATTTTCACATGCATATGGATTCTTCAAGGCTTTCTATTGGAGAATTAATCACACAATGAAGAGAAGAAGGATTGGATCATTTGATCCACTTCACAATTAAAATGTTGTCAATAGTAAAAAATAACTATATGATAACTGAGTGGGAAGCCTTGGTGATAATGCTCACACTATAAAATTTTAGGCACTACTTGTTAGCCACACCATTTGAATTATTTATTTATCATCAAGCTCTATGATACCTAGTGAAAAATCCACTATTGGGAGGATAAATATCACATTGGTTGATGCTTTTCTAGGAATTTCAATTCTAAATTAATGTTAAACTAGGTTGGGAGAATGTCAACCTAGATCATCTCAATTGGATAACTAATAGTGAAGAAACTAAGGAACTCCAAGATGAGTCACCAAATTCACACTTATTCAAGGTGACTATGATTCTAGAGCAACTATAAGAGATCACATAGTTTTTGGAACAAGGGACATTCCTAGAACATTATACAAAGAAAGATAAGAAATAATTGATCACTAGAGCTCTTCCATAGAGTATTATTAATTGATTTTTATATTACGTAGGCAAAGATGAATTAATACAAAGAGTGGAACTAAATCATGAGTGTGCATATATAATGGATGAAGCACATTAGGAAGTCATAGGAGTTTACTTTTTAGGAGATACAACTACAAGGAGAATCTTGTAAAGTGGAATTTTGTGGCCCTATCTATTTCAAGATATATAGAGAGTAGCATAATAGTGAAATGTATGATAAAACATGGGGAAGCCACACTAATAGGATGAGATGCCTTTATATCCCATGTTAGTGAAACATCCATTTGAACAATGGGGCATTGACTTTGTATGACCAATCAATCCTCTAAGTAAATGTAATAATGCAAGGTACATAATCACTATGACAAACTACTTTACCAGATGGGTATAAGTTGTTGTGACTACAAGTTATGGTGTGAAGGACACAACCAAGTTCCTGTATGAGAACATCATCATAAGGTTTGACTTCCCTCTTAAATTGGTAAGTGATAGAGGAACTAAAGTTATAAATAAGACCATCAAGACCCTCATAGATGAGTTTATGATATTGCATCATAAAATCACCACTTATCATCTATAGGTGAATGGCCAATCTAAAGCTGTAAACAAGGTGATAGGTAAGATGCCTACTAAGATACACAATGTGAAGTGAGATGAACGAGAGGATAGGATTCCAATATTCATGTGGACTTATTAAATGCATTATAAATATGTGCTAGGGTTTACACCATTCCATCTAGACTATGGGCTAGAAGCAGTGATGCCTATGGAATATGTGTTTCCTAGTATAAAAGTCACAAATGTGATGTGAATGCATGATCAAGAGTCAATGACTAACAACTTTCTAGACTTAAACCACATGGATGAAGCAAAATGCAGAGAAGTATAGGCCCAAGAGATAAACAAGCATAGCTCAAAGACATGGCATGATAAATATCTATGAAAAAAAGAATTCCAAGTAAATTAACTTATTATTATATATGATAATAGGTTAAAATCTTTCCATATAAATCTTAACATTCAGTGGAAGGTCCCCTACATCATCTATGAACTTTTGCAACCTAGAATAGTGGTCCTATGAGATTTTTAAGGAAATGCCTTACCAGGGTAAGTAAATGACTATAGGTTTAAGTCTCATTTCTATTAATATAGTGCAACATGTAATAAACATGCTATATCACACCAAGTATATGGTAGTCATTATTTCAATCATTGATTTCAATATACTTGGGGTTTGTGTTTTTTGGGAATGTGTGAGTAAATATAAGTATGTATGTATAGAGGTAAGGGATAAGAGGAATCCATGATTAAGCATAAGATTCCATTAATATAGATACATTGAAGAAGATGGAAAAATGACTACAACATATGGACTTTAAATAAGTCTAAGAAAGACATGCATCTAAATCTTGAGTAGATAGTGGAGTTTAATGGTCAAGTCATTGCAATTAATGATTAGGTATGGGGGGAGATTGACATATCTCTTGGATAAGTGATGGGTCAGTGTTAGAAATAGAATATTAATGTATGACCAAAGCCCAATTAAAGTGATAGGTTAAAAATAATCAACCACCACCATAATTGAATGTCACATTAGCAAAATAAATGCCACATCAACAAGAAAGGATCTACTTCATTCAAATCTCACATGTGAAATATTGAGTGAAAACATAACTAATTAATATAATAAACCATCAAAGATGGTGTGAGAATCTATAAATCTAGCACTTGGGATACTAAATTCATATTCACTAATAAGTATACCAAAGTGCTACAAATTTTCCAGTTATTTGTTACTATTAGCCGAGTCTAGACGTTGTATATCCAAGGTAATTATTTTAGTAGCCAAGTAAATGATGCATAATGGCTTCATTTGATCCATCCCAAATCATTAAGGGATTTATATAAGTAAAAAATGAGGACATGGGCATTATCATGGCATTACGACAAATTCACTTCACAAACCTAGATGGCTTTGAGTTTGTTTGCAATGTGGAGATGTGAATGTTTGTGCTAGACACAATTGAAGGGGTGAAACTAATAGAATTAGTGTATCCACATATAATTTAATAAAAATGTGGAGTGGTTGATCAAATTACTTACTTTTGAGTAACTCGATGATGTGATAGAGGTATTGTTGGGTCTCTACAATGAGGGAAATATTTAGCTTTCCCAAGGTATAACCATTCACATCAATACCACTATGATGGAAAGGGTGACAATAATGCTTGCAAGGGGGAAATCCATCACTAATTTCAAATATATAATTCCACCCATATTATATATATTTGAGAAAAGTACTCTCATTTCTCATAAGGAATTCCATTAGAGGACATTGAAGATGTGTTAGAGTGTATTATGGAAGAATGCATTTCTCATACATTTTGATAGACAACCAAGGATGTTAAATAGGCTATAAAAGGGGTCATCTATATTTCTCATCAAATGATCCATCAAAATGAGGAATTTAATTGGCCTAAATTCTTGGTTTACTACAAACATTGATAAAGTCTTGGTGAAGACAAAGCAAACATTCCAGAAGCAAGTTTTGGTATTTCTTTGGTATTTACATAGTAGAAGTCACGTGAGGGAAAACTTCATCCCAATGTTGATTACTGTCTATATGTGCAATTCAAGAACCTCACTTGGACCCAAGAGAGAACCTATTTTGGGCATCAAGTTCACCAACTGGTGGAATGAGTTTGTAGAGGTAATTACATCCAACCCACACATACCACCCAATGTCATGTAGTATTTGGGTCAACATGTGGTTATCTCAAAGCTACCAAAGTGTGTTTCCATCATAATTCATGAACTACCCAAGTTACCAAGTCTACCACTTCCATATTTTATCAAAATTTAGATGGTGTAGATCAAAGTAGCCAAATAAAAATCAATCATAGTGATGAGAGCGACCCCATTACAAATGATACCACCATTTGTTCTTGATCCTAAAACTATATCTACACAAACTTCAATAATAGTCACACCCATTAAAAATACAAGGAAGTGTAAGGTGCCTGAGGGTAGAAGATCTTCATATCCTCTAAGGTATAAGACTTATAACTAGATCACTTAGCTGGATGACCTAAGCATCCCCAAAATCACTAGTCTTTATGAATTGCCACATATGGGAACCAATGAATAAAAAGTATAGAAGATTATTATGGTTGATATGGCCGAAGACCTCTACAAGAAGGAGGAAGAAAAATAATACTTTTTTCTAGAAAGTGGTGCACACCATCTAGGTGAAAAATAAAGTTAAAAAAAATATCTAGATTGAGTTACCCTCTTGTCCTAATTTTATCATCATCGATATAGTGGTTGAAGAGGCCAAATTATAGTGCATTTGATAAATATTCAATCCAAGAGGATCCATTATGAGCCCATTATAGTTAGGAGCCATAGAAGCTAGCCCCCCAGCACCACTTTTATGAAATAGGAAAAATCCATGTAGCCCTCAACAATCCAAGATAAAAACCTCACCTATTCTTATGCATTCCATTAGAGAGTCTAAAATTGGAGAGAAACAAGCACATGAAGTTTACATACCAAACTCACAAGATGCCTAGTTTTAAAGGGGTAGGTTTATTTGGTATAAGTGAAAATGATTGTCCTTAGCTCCTGATCATTATACTCCAAAGAGGCCAAGAGAGACACATAGGAAGTAGAAATTGAGGCTTATAATACAAAAGAATAATAATTTTCATGTAAGTGCAAAGATTAGATAATTTTCACATGCATCAAAAATAATAGTGCAAGGATAAGGTTGAGGTTAAATGGAAGGAAGAGGTGGAGCAACAAGAATGGGAGAAAGCCTAATGCTAGGACAAAGAAGTAGAGGATCATAATAAAGCCAAGTATGAAAAGGTAAAAATATGATAATAAGATGATAAATATAACAAAAATAATAATTAAGAAGCCAATGATATCGAACAAGCCAAATAAAAATAGAAAGTGGTAGAACAATCATGCAAGGATGTTGAATTGGAAGTAGAGTGCAGACAATAGGAAGAAATAGAGGAATAGAAGAAGTTTAATATTATGTAAGATCAAGTGAAAAAGTATTATGAGGACTAATAATGTCTCCATAATTAATAGGTAGAAGAGGCCGCTAAGTAAGCACAAAAAGTATCTAAGAAGAACACTCAGGAAGAGGCTTCTAAGAAGGCACAAGATGTTTCAAAATAGGCATAAGAGAAAGTTGTGAATTAGAGTGATGAAGAAGCCAAAACATATGATATGAAGTCAAAATATATGTAAAATCCTTTCAATTTCAATGTAGTGTAGCCCTCTCAAGAGCTACCCCAAATACAAGTGGTAGACACTATGGTTGCCTCATAGGACAATAGTGTTTTATCTAACTTGTCTAATTTTTGGTTATGGGATGTGTCAAAAACCTCTATATGGTGTACCATTTTTCCTTATCCATTGATATATTCAGTATGGCACCTATGATTCCATCACTTTCATGACTCACCCTAACTCTTTCCATAATAGAAGAATCCTTGGATGTTTCCCAATTACCATTGTCCAAGTAAATTGAAGGCACCACTACATTTCAAGAGTTTATTTCATAGAAAGTAGTTGCATTAAAACATAAAGTTAAGGAGATTGAGGATACAAATTTTTCCATCATACAATACTTTTACATTGCTAAGAATACTATCAAGGATACCTATCCTAATGTTTACACATAAATAATTATGTATCCCTCGCTCCCAGATAAGGACCAATTTTCTCTTTTACTTAACAAGTTCACCATAGATTGGCATACCTTCAATAAGGTAAGTGTCATATAGAAGGATACATCCATCAAAGTCAAGATTTAGGTCCTTTACAAGTTTCTAGCTGAGTATCAAGCTACCTAAGATACTCCTTGGGCTTAGGCTACATAACTTACACTTCAGATACTTGATTAGAAGAAGTAGTTGGATAAGGTTTGGACCACTACGTATCCTGAGTTTACCATGGATACTTTCAAAAAATATTTAATCATATCACCCAATACAATTCCTACTATCATGGATTTTGTGTTGCAAAACTCACTTAGTGTAAGGGATACAATCATGTAGAGTATGTAGACCTAGCAAAACTAGATGTTGTGCAACTCTTTCACCAATGTACAAGTGTAAAGACACATTTATTATCTATCACATCTCTACACATAAATCACAACCAAATTTAACATGGTGAAATTTGCTCTACTTGAGATGGTTAACACAACTATTCATCAATTAATAACTAATCAAGATCCACAACATGGTATTCTACACAACACTCAAAGTTCTCAACTAGAAATCCTATAAGGATGACTTGGTCCTCATAAATGTAATCATTTCACCACTGATAGATGAACCCAAGATCATCCCACTAGGCTATCTATGAAAAATCATCTAGTAGAGGAAGATGCCACCACATACCAACTGATGAATGTGAAGGTTCATTAATTTTGAAATTTTGGTCAATATTTTTATAATTAGAAGCTTGTATAGTATTATTTAGATCTAGTCTATTAAAAACCCACAAGGGAATTAGAATAGTATTCTACTTAGTTTAAAACCCAAAAGGAAGGCTAAGTAGTGTATAAGGGGTGAAAACCAGTTTACTAGCACCTTGCATGAAGTCTATGAATCATATGCACATCTAAATGTTATCTCCTTTTCCTAATTTTTGGATAGCTTACCTCTACAACATTATCTTAGGATGAGATAACATTTTAAGTTTGGGAAAGTATTTGTGGTAAAATTTAAATGTAAAATTGGTTTTATTTATGAGAACATCTTATGGGAAACATAATTGTATTCTATTTGGAGGTTGTTAGGAGTTATTACGATAATCTCTATGTTGGTTATGACTCCACTGAATGTGATATGGAGAACTATTCTTAGCATAATAAATATTGAAGTTAAAACCATAGGAATTAATGCTTATATGTATGGAAAAATAGTTCAATATAAAGGTTGATGTGTATGTGAGTTAAATAATAGTGATTGTTATTTTGATCAGATATTTTTTGCACAAAATATTGATAGAACTAGTCCTTGATTTATGAAGGTTTCCTTATTATAATCCCTGGTACTATATCTTTTAATATGAATTCTAAGTATTTGTGCTCTTTTATGGTATAATCATAAAGTTCTCTATGTTATTATGAATGTTTTCCTTATTATTCTACTCTGATGTGTAATTTTATATATCTATAAGTAGTTTAAATCGTGTGTTTAGCTATTAAACAATTGTATTTCTTCATGATAAATCTTGTTATGTTTTCAATGTCTTGATTAAACCATTTTGTAAGATTTTGATATAACTTTTCACACTCTATCCTCTTAATTATCATGTTGTCATGAAACCCAATAATCTCTGATAATAATAAGCCCCATTTGAAGGAATTTCAAAAATATGACTATATAAACACATTTCAAACCATTTATCTCTCCCCTCTCCTATCCAATTTAGGGAACTATTATCTAGGGCGCATTTTAGCTATAGATATAATTTCATAGTCACCAAATTGAGCCACTCTACCAGTTTCAACTTTTGATTCATCCCACATCACTTTTTTATAGCTAAATCAGTTTTATATTACATTTTTATTATTTAGTAAGTTTATATATTTATATCAACAAATACTTGATATTTGTAGTATTATTATTCTTGATTTTTCACAATATTTTATCACTTAAGGTAATATACATATTGTTAGGTTCCTCTAGATTTGATAAAACAAAAATCAATGACTATTTTAAAGACTTTATTGAATTTCATAAGTATTTATATGGCTTTCTCACCTTTGACTAAATTTTATAGTTGAGATTGAATCAATTTGATGGATGATATGGAGTTATTTATCCTAAAAGGGATTACTTGAGATATTTTTGACCAATTTTTAGGTCATATGGGGAATATATGCTCTTTGTTTAGGCACTTTTCTCTAAAATTAAGTCAAATTGAAATTAGATTTTAATTATGACTTAAGTATGCACCAAACCATGTGATTGGTCAAATTTTACCAAAATCATTTTTTAACACCATAAAGAGTTGGATAGTGTTGTTTAAGCCAGTAATTATGTCAACCCACCTTGCCTTATTTAAGTATTATTCTATGACCTTAGGGTTATTGGCACCATTAGTATTGCTTGGATAACTATAGACTTTTGTGATATTTGATATAATTCTTAGAGTAAGTAGGACATGCATGGTTACATAGTGATCATGCATCTACTTGCACATTTCTTCCATGTAATTTTGGCATGATTTTTTTTGGATTATTTTTAGATCTAATGCCATAAAATGGCTATTTAGTGGGGAATTTAATTGTGTATAATGTGTGTTATACATTATCAAAAACAAAAAAATGGTAAGTTTTATGTGTTTTCAGTTAGGTCAATTTTTGGACATGAAAAAAATGTGCATGTTAAACTATTTATACCTTTTTGGAAATAAAGGTTGGGGGAATAGGATATTCAAGAGTGAATTATAATATTTTAGCTAAAGGTAGGTCAATTAAATAATTTAGTTTATGATATTTAATTTTAATGTTTACAAAAAATGCTAAATATATAAATTATAATTCCATTAGTATTTTGATTACATAATCATGAAGAAAAAATAATACTTAGCTTATAAGATGATGAATAAATAGATCTGAGATGTAAAATTATGGAAATGGGTTTTTTTATGCTTATAAACTAGTCATAAAATTCCATAAATATTCTTTTTAGCTACCTAGATACTTGTGTTAACCTATGGAAACTTACATTGATGATAATGTTCAAATTTTGATGCAATTTTCATGTATGAAATGTTTGATGTATCAATATGTGTCCACTTGGGTCTTTATATTTTTCTATCACCTTTCATTTTATGTATATATATATTTCACATGCACATTGTATCATGTTATATAGATAAAAACTATATTCTCCACCTTACGTTACGTTACCTTGAAAAAAATGGGTTAGTGGGATCACCGTGTTGACCTGACCTCAAATACCCCTCCATTAATGATTTTTGCCTATATATACACTAATTTAAAGAGGGCCTTAGACATTATTTCTCCTTTGTGTGGGTGTGTGTGTGAAAAATAGTATAAAATATTATATGTGAGTACATTAAATGATCTATCTTGTAACTTGAAAAATATGGATCATGGGTTGTTCATTGAGTGCTTCAGACCTATAGTATAACTGATCCCATGAATTATATGCAAATAGGGATGAATAGGGTAGAATATCTTAGTTTTGTATTTTTTAATTAATTAGTATTTCTAAGCTCTAGAGATGATTTCTTGATGTCCAAATTAATTGGCTTTAACTTGTATCTATACTAGTTATTTTGAAATGATCCTCATAAAAGGGTTAATGACATTTTTAGGTTGACCTATACACATCAAAATATTTGTAAATTTGAGTGTTTATATGTCAAATACACTTACATTAGAGCAAATATCCTACTTAAACTTTTGATTAGGGATACATTAAATAGTTGGGAATATGACAAATATGGATCCAATAGACCAATTCAAGGGATTTATTACCATAATAATATCACTAGGGAGGGTTCCAAATCCTTAAATCAAGCAAAAATATGAAATAACCCTAACTAAATCTCATGTTTTTATATTCATTATACTAATAACAAGTAAAACAAATAAATCTAATCTAGTGCTCACCAAAATTTATGGCACAAAGTGAGAGTAATAAACAACAAAAGTAAACATGCATAAGAGACATATACTCATGTCAATGTATACATAATCCTAATGCATGGAAGAGAAGTGCAAATGCATATCTATCTACTCTTATAAAAGGAGGAACAAAGTTAGGAATACTTACCTTTGAAGATGAACCCATCAAACCTCAATCTCTCCCTTGTCCAAGGTGTTTCATAAGAGGTTGTTTTGGTATGTGAGGATGACAAGGATAAATTAGATCTAGGCTACATAACCTATCAATGTATCCAAAAGACTTATCCACAAGACAAGATCTATATCTCCAAAGAAAGTATGAAACCCTAGGCTTGTTCCTCAAGTAGAATGGTGGATAAGAAAACGTATAATATATCATACTTATTTTTCTCTTCTCTTAAAAGTGGTAAAATTATTATATTTATATAGGTGGATCTAACCCTAAGCCCTTCTAAAAGTTTTAGTTAATAGGGTCAACCTGGTCAGCCTAGTATTGTTATTACAAAACTCACTAGGTCAGACTAGGTTGGCTAGGGGATGACCTAGACCCTTAATAAGTTTTGTCAATAAGATTAAAAGGTTAACACAACTGATATAGTAATGAAAAATATAAAAAGGGGATTTAGGTTAGGAAAAGAGGTGTTGAAGGTGGTAAAATACTGGAGGAGTCTGCAAAAGAGAAGACCAAGCTTAGGGGAATGGTTTTTAAGAGACAAGTGTGTAGATATCAAGAGGTAAAAGGGACAATAATCTTGAAAATCACCAATGGTCTACCCACCCTTTTATTGGTAAACCCCTTAAGGTGTGCACTCAAAAAGATTGAGACTCGATGGGTTCCTTTAAGAAAAAGACCATTGGTAATTGATTAAAAATTTGAAAATATTATGTGTATACATATGTCCCACTCAAATCTCATCACATGTCATGTAAGTGTAATACAGGATGGTGCTTCAGAAAATGAACATAATGGCATATAATGTTAATGCTAAGTAAAGTGTAGTAAGGAGAAAATAAGACAAATGAACGGACAAAATTTTAAAACATATACCTTTAATTACCTTAGTGTTTTAGATAAATAAGTATATGTCAGAGATGTGAGGGTGTCCAATGTGAGGAAAATTAGATGAACCTATAGAGATTAGTGCAAAAGAGAAAAAAAACAATTTTTTTGCAACCTATGCATATAATAGTTAGAAACAATATCTGACATTAGGATTTTATAAATTTTTATTGTTCAAAAAATGTGTTAGTAGAAACAAAGATATGATAAAAACAAGGAATTTGATGTTAATATTTAAAGCGTGAATATTTGTGAATAATAAATATAAATAAGGTGAAAAATAGTTTATTTACTATTGTTTGACTATTCTAATTGAAAAATATAGCTCTAAGAAACCTAGTGAGATCCTAGAGAGAAAGGACGGTGAGGAGATGACATATGAGATGGGGAGGATGCATAGCAACCACATCATGTGTATCGTATGTAAATAACTAATAATTTAAAAAATTTAGGTTTTTTAATTGAAATTGAGTGTTTTATAAAAAAATATTAGTTATACCAAATCTAGATACTATAATAAACCCTAAGAAAGGTTTAGGGATACTAGGGGCCAAATAGGGTACTAGGTTGAAAGGGGTTAAATTAAGAGAGGAATAGGCATGGTAGGCCTTGGCTTAAGAGAGAGCTATACATTTGGATA
Source organism: Torreya grandis (assembly GCA_037957365.1). NCBI lineage: Eukaryota > Viridiplantae > Streptophyta > Pinopsida > Cupressales > Taxaceae > Torreya > Torreya grandis. The sequence goes on from JARHVA010002272.1 coordinate 2,607,981, forward strand.
CTCCTATCTAGTTAGAACAGGTTCAGGCCCAGGTGGCCAACCTATACAGATAGGTAGTAGGACTGAGATCTTAAACATCATCATTAAAATGTACTATTTATACGGGGTAGTCTGAGGCATATTTGGGAAGTTTGGCTAGGCCATGAGATAGACATCATAGATCCCAACCTTATATCTAGAGTGATGTATTTTTGTAATTTGTTAAAACACATGATATATATAGAGATATTCTATCTTGATAATTGGATGTTCATCTTATCTATTATGTTTTGTATATTTTGGTTTTGGTTGTGGATGCATGGATATATTTCATTCTAGCACATTTATTTAAATTTTGTTTTATATGCTATGGGAAATATATGTGTAGTGTTTTCTTTTCTAGCATTATGTATTACACATGCATGGTTAAAAATAAACATGTGAAAAGACTTGAAAAAGTATAATTAATCAAAGATAAATGTATGACACACTATATCATGATGGGGAATGTGTAATAACAAAATATGAATAAGTATAATAAACCAAAAATGTGGTAAACAAGAGGGAAAAATTGTTTTTAAACCATGAGAAAGAGTGGCAACAAATTAAAACAAGTAAAATCACACAAAAACATGTTGTGAAGTATGAAAATAATGTAATAGAAATGGAAAGCTAATGAAAGATCAATCATATAAATAAATAAATAAAGTCAATCAATCCTACTAAATCATGCTGGGAAGTATAAAAGAGAAACAAAATTGGTAAAATGGTCTTAAATTAATCACACTAATTCAAGATAGGAAGTATGAAAAACTTAAGAAAAAGTGGATGGATTTTTATATGCAATCAAAAAATAAGAAGATAAAAGTGAAATATTAATTAAGAATAAAACATACTAAATAAATATGGGAATCATGTCAATGACATGCAAATAATAATAAATCAAATCTTGTCTCATTTTAACACATGTAATTGTGTTATGACTTGGATTATTGGAAAATTTTATGATGAATGTCAGGTCCTATCCATGGTCTTACACTACAACTCATAAAGGGAACACAAATGAGGTGGAATTAATGTGAAAATATGGTAAAAAGGGGATGTTTATAATGGTAATGTGAAAATTTGGCAATTCATGAATAAGGCCAGGTCTTATCCATGGCCTTACAATCCAACTCATAAATGAAATCCCTATGGGAGTGATCAGTGAACAAAATAATATTTCTTAAGGGGAAATATTAAGATTTGTAGGGAGTGAAAAATGAAATGTAAGAATCATAAATTGGGCATCTTATGAGAAGACCTTAGGAGATATGAGACACACTAGGGACATGAGAAAACATGAAGTGACTAGTGACCATTAATATATAGAGGATACTTGTTCACTATAGACATAAAGTTGTGTAGGAAAATAAGGGTGTTAATAAGATCAAATCATGTTGGTTTTTTTAATAATAAAATTAAAATATACCTACATTCCCACAACGTGTTCCCTATACCTTAGGACCCTTTACAAAGCCATCAGTCTGCTACAAAGATTGTGTACTTGAGTGATAAAATAGGTAGCACTAAAGGATTTTTATTCTCCTTTTCTACTCTATTGGCCTACTGCACCCCAATGGACCTTGGCTCTATCATGAATCCAATTGTGGAGTTTGAGATTGGATTATAAAAAGGATATATGCTTAGAATCACATTTTTTAGTGTGAGTCAAATTTTGAGATTTTTAAATGTTGCCTTTTAGATCATTGCCTTTTGTTAAATGATTTGGATTTCAAATATTTTTTTATGGTATTTAAGATTCTTCCACCATATGGACTTGGAATTACCAATCATGAGAGATAGAGTGATACACATGAATGAGCTTTTGACTTTGGCTAAAGGAAGTTAAGTATCCAAATATATGACTAACTAGATCACTTAGGCTTAACTATAAACCAACATGTTATCTCAAATATCAACCATGTGTATGCTTAGTTTTCAAAAGGGAATAAAGGGGAGTAAGGGTAGATCCAAAGTGGGTCGGTAAAAATATATTGTAAAGAGATGAATTATTTGCTAACTGATCACATGGTAAATGAGAAATGACTAAAGGGAGCAAGGTTTGTATAAGCAAGTCACAATAAAAATTATTCATGTTTATAGAGATAAGATATAAAATAATCATGAAAAAGAAAAAAGAAATCATAAGAAATTAAGTCAAGAAGAATAAGTATGTAATTATGAAAAAAAATCCATAAGAGAAAATAATGACATCATAAGCAACATGCAATGTGAAACAAAATTCACTATGTAAGATAGACAATAATTTGACACAATGTGAAATGATATAAAATAGATAAGTGTAAAGTTGGATCACACATCTAATCCAAATTAAAATGTAAGAACACCATGAATGTGTTCATAATTATTAATATATTTGTCCACACACATTATCCATAGCATATGATAAGTCTCTATGAAGTTGAATGTGAACTATAGCTAAGTAGGAATCTTGAATACACCATGGTCTTGGAATTGTTTGAAATTTAAAGGATTAGTATCACCTTAAATTTTGTAAATGGATCCATTGTGAGGAAATTTAACACATTGGAAAGTGGAAGAGGCAATTGCTCTTACGAAATGAGTCCATGGCCTACCAAACATAATGTTTTAGGATAGGGGAAAGTTAATTATCATCACCTTCATGTGAATGGTTATAGGTGGGATGGTAATGGGGATCCACACACAAATTAAAAGAGGAATTTTACTTTAGTCATAGCCTTGACATGTGTTTCATGTGGACTTGATATTACATTCAAAATATCCAAGGGTTTTGATAAATTTAAGAGAGGAAATGTAAGTTATAGAACCTTTATCAATCAAAACATGCTTGACTTGGAATCACTAATTTAGACACTGATAAAAATGTGATGATCATCCATACAAAATATAATCTCATTTGGGATCATAAAAGTAATGAGTAATTTGAGGAAAATAAAAGTGTCCATTTTTTCATCAACATATATGGACATCTCTTCACACTATTGTAAAATTTTATCTTCTGATCTAGATAAGGTGGCTTTGCATCCTACTATGGGAGGATGAGGGATGCTCATTTCAAACAAAAGCTACATGAGATGGTTACAGTGACATAGAGAGGTCTACATAATTTTGATAAATGGGGTTTGAGATGGGAGATTAGTAAGTTCTATGATAGGATCCCACTCATCATAACCCATAAGAGGACTATTAGAAAGAGGTGTATAGTGATGAAGGAGGTCCTTGAAAGGAGGAGCATAAGTGAATGTGAATTTATGTTGATAAGAGGTGGAAGTTTTAATTGGAAGATAAGTTTGTTGATTATATGGAGAGGATGGGGTAGTTGATGTAGGTTTGGTTTGAGAAGAAGTGTTGAGAGAAGTTTGAGTATAATTGGTGATAGGTAAATAAGTTGGAGGGATGGTAGAAATGATATGAGAAATGTTATCCAAGGGAGTTTTTTGAATTGGTTCATCAAAGGAGATGAGGTCTTATTTCCCTAATTCAATTAAGTGAGTTGGAAAATAATCTTGGATAACATAAAATATGTGAGAGAATTGAGGTGTGTGGATGGGTTGAGGATCAATAAAAAAAACCACCTTTTACATGTTAGTCATATTGACCACATTCTCTTCAAGAGTTGGGTCAAGAAGACTATCAATATTATTGGTATAAGGGGTAGGATTATCTTTGTTATCTTGGTGATTTGGAAAACGATATTTATAAATGGCCAAATGAACATTAACTTGGTTTAAAGCTTGAGATTTAGTTTGTGTTTCATGGGATTTGAAGGAAATGTCATAGGCTTATTGGAATTTATGAATGATATAATCATGGTCAAAATTGGGATCAAGAAGGAAATTCATAGCCATATTATGAAGATTCCTATATGTCTCATGAGAATGACCCCAACTAGTGTGAATCCAACAAAATTTATTTGGATCATACCAAGATTTCATGGGTCGAGTGGGATCAAGTTCTTGTGGTAGAGGCCTTGGTATAATTTTTTTTCATTTTGATAAGGACAAAATTTTATGAACATTGATGTTATTGTTTGAAGATAAATGAGGATTAGTGATGTGGTTAGGAGGGGATTCTTGTTCCAAAGTTTTGTTGGGAACAATAGTTTGAATAGTATGAATGGTATCATAAGAGTTAGTGACACCATTATTTGTAGCATGATGATTCTTATTATTAAGTATCATGAGAGTACCCATAGAGGGTTAGGATGGATCAAATTGATGCATAAGTAAATATTGATGCTTGGCTTGGTCAATAGCATCTTACAAAGTATGTAGAGAGAGAGAGAGAGAGAGAGAGAGAGAGAGAGAGAGAGAGAGAGAGAGAGAGAGAGAGAGAGAGAGAGAGAGAGAGAGAGAGAGAGAGAGAGAGAGAGAGAGAGAGAGACAGTCTAGACCTAATATTATAACTTGGGAAAAAGAGAATTGGTAAATATATGAAATAGGTTATCATCCACCATATTATGTTCACATTTATTAGATAAGGTCTTCCATAATTAAATGAAATCTTGTGTGGTTTTGGTCTCTAGTTACTTACAATTGATAAAATGGGCCAAGGTATTCTCAGGGAGATCACTAGTTTGGAACTCTTAGACTAGAACATTGACTAAGTCTTCCAAACTAGTGATGGAGTGACGTTTGAGTTAGTTGTAATAATCTAACATATCACCCATGAGATATTTTTTTAATAACTTGGTAGTAGTAAAGGTATTTAACTTGACCCAGTCTTTATATATGTTTTTAAATATTTTTAAATCAAGAGTAGGATCAGTTGACCCATTGTAAGAAATGGTAGGGGTGATACTTCCTATATTGATATTATAAATTTGAGATGTAAGAGGCTCATTATAAATATTGATTATTTTATTAATAAGAGGAGGTTGAGGGATAATATTACCATGGGAATCCTAAAGAGGAGGTAGGTAAACATTTTGATTGTGTGTGTCCCATGGCATTTGTTGAGGGTGGGTTTAAAGATGGATAAGATGATTTTGTATTTGCATCATTTGATTTGCATTGATAGATTGAAAATCATTCATTTGATTAAGAGTTTATAATATAATTTGATGTGTTTGAGTTATATTATTATAATTATTTTAAGTATTAGAATTGGTAGTAGTGGTTTGGGTACCACTATGGGTGTTAGTAAGAGCTTGAGAAGATCTGTTAGTAAGTGAGGCACTAGTGGCATAATTTGATTGTGTGGAAAAAGATGGACTAGTAGAGGGATGAGATGAAGTGGAATTAGAGGCATGATTACCATGGGTAGAAAATGATGCACTAGTGGAAGAATTGAGAAGATTGGGTTTAGGAAGAAGACCACTAGATGTAGAACTTATCATGTTAGTAGAGATACTAGGCATGGAGGTAGAGGAAATCAAATAAGAAGAAGTCATTGAATGAGAAGGGGTCATAATTTAGGGAAGATGATAAGAATCAAAGAAGCTAGTATCCCCTAATCCATGTGATAATGTGGGAGAAGTTGAATGGGGTTCCTCAACATGAATACTTATCATGAGATGGTAAATAGTAGAAAGATCATTTCCTCAATGTTGAGGAAACTCATTGATTAAGAAGAGCATTTCTGGTGTATACTGTAATTTGGGTTGATCTTAAAATGAGAAGAGAGGATTGTGAAGTGAATAAGGATGATGAGGTGTCTCATAGTTTGTAGTATGAGTGGCTACATGAACATTAATTTCATCTAGGGTATGATCCATAAACTAATTATGGGAGAACCTATTAGGGTTGGTAAGAAATATTAAGGAAAACAAAGTTGATGTAAAATCAAAGAGATAGGAAGGATACATATTCAACCACATTGATTGTGTTCTACAATCCAAGATATAGATAAGAGTACAAGGTTGACCAAGTTGACTTAGTACTAAAAAAAGGGTAAGAGATAGTATGATAAGGATATAAAGTCAACCAAGTTAGCATAGTACTATAACTTGGCTAACAGAAAAGAGTATAGGGTCGACCAAGTCAAATTAGTATTGTAGATAGGGAAAAATATAGTCTAATAAGGATATAGAGTTATTAGGGAAGGAAAAATTAATGCAAATTAAAGAGATGTAAAAGATAGATAAAAGTATAGAGTTGACCAAGTCGACTGAGTACTAAAAATAGGGTATGAAATTAAGCCAACAAAGATATAGAGTTGACCAAGTCAACTTAGTACTATAACCTAGTATAAAGGATAGCCTAATAAATATATAGAGTTGACCAGGTTGACTTAGCACTATAAATTGATAGGCATAAATGAATATTGGGTAGACCAGGTAGATGTAGAACTATAGTCAGGGAAAAAGATAGTTTATAAGAGACTATGTCGAATAGAATGACAACATACTACAAATAGGGAAAATTTTACAATTTACTTGAAAAAAAAAGTGAAAATAAGCACATGAACAAATGGATCAAATAAAATGATCCAATTAGGGAAAAAAACACAAAACCTTTCACCAATGTTGGCCAGTACAAGTTTTTACATTACAATATATAATGAGCAAAGAGCAAGCAATCAACTGAAAAGTAAATGTTAACTAAGTGGTCATATTTAATGTTGTTAGATTATTATAAAGTGTTATTTTAAGTGTAATAGGGAAGTTGGCTAAAAATAGGGAACTCAAAAGTAATCTATGGATAGTTTCAAGATGTTTAGGCTGAAAGGAATATGTGTTGGCAATGGTACTAGCTTGGTATTGGGACCTACCACCTCACTTCATAATCCTAAATTAATAAGGGTTTTATGTGCATAGCCAATACATAACATTAACCACATGTTTATACTTTTCTATAAAATCAATTTGGCTTCCCCCTTGGTGATGAAATTCAAGTAGGTAAGCCCTAGGTAGATAAATGTTTAAATGCATTTTGAAATTATATGATTTGGTAGTGTGTGTAAGAAAGATAAAAATAGTGAAACTAAATTGTATATTGAAAAACCATCTAATTAGACTTTGTGAGCTACTCTAAGGATGCAAATAACTAAAAATGAAATTGTGAACTAATTATTAGCATATAGTTTTTAATTCTCAATTTAATTATGGTATAGAGTCAATTTAGATGACACTATATACAAAAATTATAGAATAGAGTTGATAGGGTCATTAATTTACTTCATAATCAAGATTCATTAAGAATTAAGTCAACTAGGTTGACCTATTCTTTCAAATAGAAGATAGACTACATAACTATGTTGACCAAGTCAACCTAGTTTGTTGTAGGATTGCAATTTTGAAGACTGCAAACTTCTAAAAAATAGAATTGTAATGAAGAACTAAATTGAAAGAGAGAGAAATAAAGTAACCTTGGTGGGTTGAAAGATGCCAAAGACTATGAATTTTTTGTTGAAGTGCCTTGAATGCTTGTTTGCAAGTTCTACTAATTATGTCAACTGGGTCAATCTAGTTATGTAATTCTCTATTTGATGAAGTCTATTTAAGATGACTGAGTCAACTTGGTTGACCTATTTTGTGACTATATGTTAATCTTGCACACAAAAATTAGAAACTATACCATCACATAAAAGATCATGAATTTTTTAGAATGATTTGATGCGACATGATCTATATAACCCAAAAAAAAATTCAAAAATTCTAAAGGAGGATAGGAGTGTTTCATAGGAAAAAGTCACACCATGCTATTTTCCAAGATCACAGTATTATCCAAGGCTATTTCTAACACCTAAATCTGATTCTTGATAGTTAAACTAGTCAAACCTCTATTTTGTAGGTATTAGAACATTTGTCTCAATTACTTTTCAAGAAAGTATTATTTCTTGTTATTTTTTACTATTTTTAATAATTTCTAGTTATATTAGTTGTAAAATCAATGTGATTAATTATTTATATATTTATCCTTTAATTTTACACCAAATTTTATCTACTTAGGGTTATATTCCATAATCCTTAAAAAGATAAATCATTTGGTGAGCTAGATTTACTTCTAATAGTGCCCAAACCCTAGCCTTAGATGCTCTTTGGGTTTGTATCCTTCTATTTTATATGCTCTATAATTAATTTCAACATATCATATTTGATTCATTATTTTATTTCTAAAATCTTTCATATATTTAATTTCTTCAAAGGTTCAAAATATACAACTTTTTGTTTTACTACTTTCCAACCTATAATGGCAGAATTCGATAAACAGTTTGATGAGAATGATAAGAGATAATTGAAAATTTTCATTTCTAAACATTTATATATACAAGATATCCTTATCCATATTATTCAATAAGAGATTCTAAATTTTACTATGAGCTAATACTCTAACCTCATAGATGCTAATATTTTTACACCTACTATGGGGGCAACTCAGATTCTATAACAACCTGATATATCTAGCCAAATATCACTAGTTACAACACCTCCTATGGCTATTACACATCCCTCCTCTCTAGAAGTATAATCCCTTAGGCATGAGATTCATTTTCTATAGGCTAAGGTGTTACATCTTGAGTAAGGTACCACTAGACCATCTCATGCCATGGAATTTCATGTTCTCCTACATACACCATTAGCATAATATATAGTAGAAACTCTTTTGCCATATAGATTTATGGCATACAACCTTACTCTTTATGATGGTAAGGGTGACCTAGAGCATGACATACATGATTTTCATGTAGCATGTTTAGATTACATGTCCAATTATTAGCTCTTGACTAAGTTGTTCCCTTAAAATTTAGAGGACTATGCATTACAATGGTTTTATGATCTCCCTAGTCAGTCTATTTCAAAATTTAATCTACTCACATATATATTTTTGGAAAAAAAAATTTAATGAACATCAGTGATAAAGTTTCCTATGTTAAAGTCACTCAACCAAATAAAAAATATAATGAGATAATAGCTAAATATGTATTGTGGTACAAAATCATATTAGCAAAGATGACTAGTCCCATGGTGGATAGATAACATTAGGACATATTCAAGTAAAGTCTATTATCAACATTACATGAATCTATATTATTTAAAAAAATTCCATAGTTTATAGATCTATGGAATATAGTGAAGGAATGATAATTAAAACTTCTCTTCTTGGGCAAGTTATATTACACAACCAGATCAGATTCCACTAATAAGAGTTTAAATAAGCTTCCAATAAGGTGAGGCCCAATGAAATAAAGAATGATCAAAATAAAATAGTTAATGCAACCTCAGAGCTAGCTCTTTGTGTGGTTTTATCAACTCCTCTAAGGATACCTTTTACTAATATTCCTAAATCCTCAGCTCATGTTCTCCAACAATTTTTGGAATGTAATGTCATATCTCTCTCCCATTAAAGAGGTTAATACAACTAGGCCTCTTCCAAATAATTATGATTCCAATGCATTTTGTGATTATCACAGGGCCCCTAGACATACTATGAATAGATGCATTAGATTATGACATAAGATCCAAGATTTTATAGATGTTAATATCATTGATGTGAGCACCACTACAGAAACACCCAAAGCAAAACCAATTGAAGCAAAAATAATGAAAATATTTTCTGATCTGAGATAAAATGCACTTCAAGTGTTTAATGTAATTATCAATCACATCTACCACCAACATCCTATCATAATCATACAAAGGATACACACCCTATGCATAATATCATTGGTGGGTATCATACCAAAGTGCTAGTCAGGCCTCTTATCACTTTCTCAAAATAGGATATTGTTAAAGATGAATCAGATCTATATGCACTCTTTGTATGAGCTTAAATTGATCATCATCTTATTTAGAGTGTCATGGTTGACAATGGGTTAAGCATTAATATGTGTAATATTACACTTCTACATCACTTGGGCTATTCAAATTAGGATATGTATCTGATAGATATAGTTATTCATGGCTTTAGTGGCCATGTCTTGAGCTCTATTGGGGAGATTATACTTCTATTATACTTAGGTCACACATGTGGCCATTAGCTTCATAGTTTTACCTAGTGCTGAAACATTTGATATGTTATTGAGTAGGCCTTGGATATAGTAGCTTCAAGTCATTACCTCCATGGTACATAAATGTCTTAAGTATATACATGATAATCAAGTTTTTATAGTTGAGGGCCTTCCATATGAGTATCCTTTAGCTACTCTATTAAAAAAATTAATCCTAAGTGGGCTTATATGTCCATTAGCCTTAGTAATTATTAAATAATAAATAATATATTATTTATTAACTTGAGGTATAAGCATCGAGTAAATAAATAATCATATTATAGTTGTTTAATATTTACCAAATATTAATTAATTAGTTTTTATCAGATGGATGGACCTGTTAATTTTATAATGGTCACCTCCCTTATTATTTCACTATAAATAGGGTGTTTACCCTATTTTGAAATCATATCATGAATATGAAATTATTTTGATCATATTAATTTTGTGAGTTTTGTGAAGCACTATGTGAAGAAGTGAGAAGAAGTTAATGTATTAGGTATAGATTTTATCATATTTGAATAATTATCATTTTTTGGGGTTTTCACCTCTTTGAGGTTTTCCCACCTTAAATATTTGTGGAGTTATTTGTGTGCTTTATTATTCCTATAAAATTCTAGATCCATCATGTGTATGCATATTACATTGCATTTATCTTTTCATGGTATCAGAGCCATCTGAGGGGTATATGTGATTGGAAAGTAATATGTAATTAAATTTATTCAAAAATTTAATTATTTTCAATCCTGATTCAAGGTTGTGTACAATAAGGAGGGAGAAGAAAAGTATTTTTGATCACTTGGGAGGCCTGGTTCAACAATTTGAAGCCTTGGATATTCATCTAAACACCATCAAAACATCTAAATCTCATAGCATTCAAAACCAAAAACTAAAATTCCTACTTGGGATGCCATTCTTCTTCAATTGTATGGGTGGTTGCCTCTGGAAAAATTCAAAAACAATTATACTCAGTGTTTTTTGGGCCTGGTTATTGATAAAAGGTAATGATAATTATATTCAAGCAATCTTATATATTTTCAAGGCCTGAGAAGCTTTCTTCAACCCCCTAGAATTTTTCTTGGGTAACTCCAATGCACTTGTACAACACTAGAATTAAAAAACAAAACTTGATCAAAATCTTTTTTTAAAGACATTTGTTTTCAGGAGATAAAATCATGAAAATCCTCCAATTTTTAGGGCTTCTAGTGGCATGTGTTATTTATAGCTTCACCTCTATTTCTAATCATTACACAGGGAAGTAATAAAGTTTTTGAAAAATATTTAAAAATAATTGTTTTTTTATTCACAAAATTCCAATATTTTCATGCAAAAGTGAGTGGGCCCCACTCTTCTTTATAAACTCTTTTTACCAAAAAAATTTAAATTTACTAATATTCATTTAATATTTATTTTTACATGCACATATTTATTATTATTATTTTAAATAAAATTTAGATTTAAAAAGGTCTAAATATAGATTAGTGCATGCAATGCTTTGAAAAGACTCCTAGAAAGGTTGGTAGTAGTAATTTTGCTAAAAAATTGAAACTAAGGAGGTCCCAAGTTCAAAACCCCCTAAATTCAATATTATTTGACTTGGTCATGTTACTTTTTAAAATTTAATTATTTTTTAAATCTATTTTTTATTTACGTGCCAACTTATCATGCATCTAAAATCCTAGTTGACATATCAAACATGTTTTGAATTTTAACCTAGTGATTATTTTGACGAGCATAGTCATGTAACCAATCGATCTCTAGGTTTTGGAATGCTCCAAATGCATTATAATGATCCATTATTTTTTTTGAATCATCTTATTAAAATTTTTACACCATTTTTAATAATAGTGTTTGAGTGGTTATTTTGAGTGTGACTCTTTCAACACCTAAATTAGTGAAACATTAATATAATTTTTTATATTTATTGGTATTTAAATTATGTAATTAAATATAGCTACATGTTTAATTAACTTTATTTTTAAAATACTTTAAAAAAATTATTTAAAATAGTTTATTTTTAAGCATTTGTTTACTATCGTATTTAAAGGGAAGTTATGTCTTCACATCATTTTTCCTTAGATAAATATCAAATACTTAATGAAAATAACTATAGTATATGAAAATTTTGTGTTAAATCTAAATTTATGGACTACAAGTTGTGGAATATTATCGTTGGGACTAAAAAAACCCTTCTAGATGTGACTCTTGAGCTTACCAATGCATTTTAACAAAAATCACAAGAAACTATGTCAATTATATTATAGAGTGTTAAGGATGAATTCCTTCTCCACATTGATAATAATGAGTCTCCTAGAAATCTTATAATCTCCTTGAGTCCATGCATGAAAGCATTCTCCTTTCAAAGATCATTAAGTTAATCCTTGAATTGTTGACTACATCTATGAAGGGTGATGCAAAGGTTATTAACTTTTTTTCTAAAATTAAAAATGTTAAAGCTTAGTTAGATGGATATAATTGTAATTTGATTCAATATTAGTTTCTTTATTTTATCATTAAATTAAATATTCATTAAAAGTTTAAAAATTTCATTTCAATTTTAAATTCTAAGCATCAAACTAAACAAGATATCCCTGATCTTACCACCTTGTCTGATATCTTGATTCAAGAAGAAAAAGTGATGACCAATTTTTATTATAATGAGAATGCCACTCAGGCACTTATCACTCTTAATAATATTTATTATAACATTAAAAACTTTAAATCTAACCTAAATTCTACTAAAAGTAAATACAAGAAGAAGAAATCTGGTAATAAGAATCACACACCTAAGTTAAATGAAAATTACAATCTATGTAGTAAATTTGGTCATAAAAAGGAAACCTATTATAAAAATAAGGATATTAATAAAAATAAAACTTATAAAAATAATAAAGGGAATATATCTAATCAAAACAAGTAGAAGAATCAACTCCCTAATCAGGATTCAAATGTTATTATTTTATATGCTGCTTTCTATACTTCAAATGAAAATGAATGGATTTTAAATAGGGGTGCATCACACCATATGACATGCTTATATAATATTTTATGTTATTATAGATATATCTCTATAAGACTTTACTTAGGAGATAATTCTTTTTTAGAAGCAACTAAACAGGGAAAAGCAAAATTTTTAAATGTTGTTATTAATAATGTTTTCTATGTACCTAAGCTTTAAAATCATTTTCTATCTTGTTCTCAATTTAAAAATGATGATTTCATTGTAACTTTTATTAAAAATAGTTGGTCCATTAGAAATCAATCTAGTTCCTAAATTGTTTAAGGTTTTCAAAAGAATGGTTTATATATTTTTTCTCCTTATACATATTTACTTTTAGTGCATAATAAGAATGAATCTTAGTTATAGCATGAAAGATTAGGACATGTTAATTTTATAAGTTTACATGATATGTATACAAATAATATTATTTTTAGACTTCCTTATATCACCTCTCATGATGAAACTTATGAGGGTTGCTTACGTGGTAAGCAACATACTAACCCCTTTCATAAGAATCATGATGCAAATTCCTCACAACCTTTAGAATTGGTTCAAAATGATGTTATAGGATCTATTAAAGTTGTATCTATTAATGTTTTATTTTATTTTATTACTTTTATTGATTACTCCACTAGAATGATCTAGTCTTTTTTCATTAAAAATAAATATGATGTGTTATCTAAATTCAAAGAATTTAAAGCTAGTATTGAAAATGCATCTAATGTTTATATTAAGAGATTAAGAACTGATAACTGTGGTGAATATGTTAGTAAAGAGTTTGATTATTTTTGCATTATTTATTTTATTTAAAATGAACTAACAGCTCCCTATTCCCCTTAACAAAATGGTATTGCTGAAAGAAAAAACTGCACCATCATAGAAATGGCTAGAATAATGTTGTAATCTACAAATATTTCTAAAATTTTATGGGATGAATCCATGAACACTGTTGTTCATATTCTGAATAGGTCCCTACCAAATCCTTTCATATTTTTACCCCTTTAAAAATGTGGACTAAAAATAAACCTAGTGTGACTCATTTTAGGATTTTTGGCAATCTTGCTTCTATCTTTGTCCCTAAAATTAAGAGGAAGAAGCTTAACCCCACTTCCTATTCTTGTATTTTTATAGGATATAGATGTAAGAAAAAATGTTTAAGAGTGTATGATCCTTCTAAATGTTAGATCATCTAGAATAAGAATGTTCTTATTCTTAAAAAATCCTTTTGTGAGCCCTCTATAAAACCTCCTCAATGTTCTTTTATTGATGAATCTAACTCTCATGTTTCTCCTAATGATGAAATAGATGCCCTTGAGGAAGTTGATCTAGATTTAGATAAATTAGAGTCTGAGGAACCCCCTAAATTTCATGTTCAATCTAAAATAGTTAAATAAGTAGAATCCCTAAGATAATATTCTAATATTGATAACTTTAATAAATTAATTAGAAGTCAACATTCTTATCTTGTATTAATGACTATATATGAATGTGAACCTTAATAATTTGAGAAAGCCACTCAAGATGATAGATGAAATGTTGTTATGCAAACTGAATATAATACCTTAATTAAAAATTAGACTTGGGATCTTGTCCCTCCTCTACCTTAAAGGCATATTGTCAGTTGTAAGTGGATTTATAAGATCAAATATAATTCAATTGGTAAAATTGATAAGTTTAAATCTAGATTAATTTCTCGTGGGTTTACTAAAGAACTTGAGATTGACTATGCTGAAACCTTTATTCTTGTAATAAAAATGAGTACTATTAGAGTTCCTATTACTCTTATATCCCAAAATTATTTAGCTATCCACCAAATGGATGTCAATAATGAATTTCTAAATGGTGATTTAGAATAATAAACTATATGACTCAACCTAAAGGTTTTGCTCATCCTAATAAAGAACATTATGTATGCAAGTTAAATAAATATTTGTATGGTTTAAAATAATCTTCTCGGTCTTCGTATTATAAAATTACTTATTTTTAAAAAGAATTGGGTTTTTATTATTGCTATTAAGATAATGATCTTTTTGTTAAATTTGAAAATGATCATTTGATTCTAATTGTATTGTATGTTAATGATTTATTAATTATTAGTGATCTAACTAGTTTAATTTATAAATATAATGATAAACTAAGTCAAATATTTGAAATGATTGATTTAAGAATTATACATCATTTTTTAAGAATGGCTATATTTCAAGATAAAAATTCAATTATTATATCACAATCTCATTATGCACATAATCTTCTTATTAAATTTTAATATGCTTGATTGTAAATCTACCACTACTCCTATTGCAGTTGATGTTAAACTTGATCTTAAACCTACATGTGAAAAAGCTAACCCTAATTTGTATAGACAACTTATTGGAAGTTTTATTTATCTAACCATTACTAGGCTAGTTATTTATTATGTTTTTAGTGTTACTTCTAAATTTATGCAAGATCCTTATTTGAATCATTGAAAATTAGCTAAACATATTCTTCGTTATATCAAAGGAATTGTAAAGGATGAGTTATTTTATTTGTCCATTAATAATGCTAATTTATATAGTTTTTGTGATATCAACCATGCTGGTGATACTTTAGATCATAAATCTACTTCTATATATTTGTTTAACTTTGGTGCAGGTATTATCATTTCAAATAATAAAAAACAACCTGCTCTCTCTCTCTCTCTCTCTCTCTCTCTCTCTCTCTCTCTCTCTCTCTCTCTCTCTCTCTCTCTCTCTCTCTCTCTCTCCTATAGAAGTTGAGTATAGAAGTGTTATGGAAGCTGATAAAGAATACATGTGGCTATGAAGGCTATTGTGAAAACTCCATTTATATGTTTCTCAGAGTACCATATTTTATTTTGATAACCAAATTTGTATAGCTATGGAAAAAAATCTAGTGCAACACTAAATAACTAAAGACATTAAAATTTATGTGAATTTCATCTAAGAGAAAGTCCTCAATGGTGATATTAATTTATAGTTATATCGTATAGATGAATAACTAGTAGATATCTTTATAAAACCACTTGTTCTATTAAGTTTTTTTAGTTTCATGCAATGTTGGGCCTCTCAGATTTGCCATTTAGGGAGAGTGTGTATGACAATGTCACTTCTTAATGGCCATATGTTAATTTTTCTTCTATATACTTCTTATCATTGTAAATCAATATAAACTTTATGTGGAAGTTATGTGATTTGATAAAACTTCATGTGGAATTTTTAATTTTTTACCTCAATACATTAAAAATAATAATTTTTAATGGAGGTCCTTATTTTATAAAAGGCTCCAAAAATGTTTAGATGATTATTCAAGAGAAAATATGAGATGTAGTCTCATGATCATGCTAACCTAAACTTACTTTTGAGTAGTTTATGGATTATAATTATTTTTGTTTCAAAAGGTGATGTTTGGCATGATGAAGGTTCTTAAATCCTTTAATTGTGTACATAGTACAATTCTTTTTCTTAAGGTAATTATGACATTAATCCCCACTTAGCATTAAGGGTAAGTGTTATAACAATTAATTCTAAGTGGGCCTATATGTCCCTTAACCTTGGTAATTATTAAATAATACATAATATATTATTTATTAACTTGAGGTATAAGCATCTAGTAAATAAATAATCATATTATAATTGTTTAATATTTACAAATATTAATTAATTAGTTTCTATTAGGATGGATGGACCTGTTATTTTCATAATGGTCACCTCCCTTGATATTTCACTATAAATAGAGTTTTAAACCTATTTGAAATCATATCACGAATATGAAATATTTTGATCATATTCATTTTTGTGAGTTTTGTAAAGCACTGCATGAAGAAGTGAGAAGGAAAAGTTAATGTATTGGGTGAAAAGTTTCTCATATTTGAATAATTTTCATCTTATGGGGGTTTTTACCTTTTTGAGGTTTTCCCACCTTAAATTTTTATGTTGTGTTATTTTTGTGCTTTGTCATTCATATACACTTTTATATCCATCCTGTGTTTTCATATTATATTGCATTTATCTTTTCATACTCCACAACTAGTTACACATTAGTCACTATTAACAACTTCAAACACAAATTCCATTAGCACACTTAGATAATAGTTGAGGCATTAGTTCTGATGAGGTCTAATTTTATAGAATTACCATATATACACAGTCTCCCACTAAAAAAATTATTAGAGATACCCCTCCATAATATACATGTTATGGATTCTATAGAGCCTCTCTCTACCCCATTACCACCTAGATAAATATTACTAAATACCCAAATCACTTTGCATCAAGCATATATACTAGTTATAACTTATTCTACCAGATGGGTCCCTAAGAGCCCCATAATTCATAGGCTAATTTAGTTAGCTCCATAAATTCATAGTCACACTCAAAAAATAATTTCAAATATATATTATTCATATTATATCTATCTACCAAATCTTATATACCTCATCACACATCACATGCAGTCACTCTTTGCTTTATACAACTCACCTTGATAGTGAGTCTCTTGTAAGACTCATCAATTAGTACATTCTCATGTTATTTTTACATAGTTTATTTTCATTACTTACACATAGATTATACTCAAAAAACATAAATATATATATATTTGTGTGTGTGTTCAAAAATATAAAAACATTCTAATATTTTCTCAAAAAATACAAATTCTAGATTGTATGCATTTCCATTTTTACATTCCTTCCATTTTTAGGTACTACATATGCTATCTATGTTAGCATAGTTAGTTTTATCATACATACAAGATTCACTTGTTACCTTCAAAGTGTTCATAGATTACTATAGGACTCTATTCCTCTACACAGATCTAGATTTGCTACTATTTTCCTATCGTGGGTACATACACATATACATTGATATACTATCCCATTTGAGACATCATACACATAACTTATGATTTGACAGGTTATATATTTCTATACTCCATATAAAAATTTTATCATTGATTATATCTTAAATTGATAATTATATACTACACTAATTTTTTTCTAACTACCACTACTATAGACTCAGCATATGTAAATCTTTACTCTTATATGGATTCATAGCACATGATTTTACATAATTTCATTTATAGGTTACTAATCTAGATTGATTGTGTCTATTTAATTCTAAAATCTAATAAAGGGAATTTGATTATGGCATTTTCCTTTCATTAATTTTATGATTTGGACATGTGCCTATGTCCTTGTGTATGCTTCTTGATTATGTATGCAACCATTTGAAAATGTCCTTCCATGTGGCCCTAAGCCAAAATTGCATGCTCTTTTATATACAAAGACATTTGAACATGTATTTTTATGTGTTTCTTTTAAAATACTTAGTGAAATGTGCCCATTTACCTTATATTGTGTCCCCTTAGCCTACTTTATGTGCATCATATGTTTTGTATTTATGCTTTCATGTATGCATCATGGCTATTGCACTTGTCTTTTACTTGTTGCTTTCACATCTAATTTGTGATGCCATGAGAGACCTAATGCATCTCCCCTTCCTCCTTAGGTTCCTTGATGGACATCATTCCCCATCCCCCCAAGTACATTACTTAGATTATATTCTAATTTTTTGTTCATATACATGCTTAAATTTTTATATTTATCTTGACAACCTTGTGAATGATATATCTAACATACATCATACATTGCTAACTTATGATCAATATCTTTTATAATTTGATGTAATGTATTCACATTATATTGGTTTATCACATAAATATCATATATTGTCAATATAACACACATGATACGTAGGTTTTATTTTGATTAAAATTATTACAGAGGTTTAACAACTCCCCTCAAAAGGGGGAGTATGCACAAGGGTTTTTCATAGATATCAGGCCATCTTAGTGATCTCAAAACATAATTTTAAACACATATACATGTTACAAAGCTCAAAATTAGGAAAATATAGTGAAATATAGTAATACATAGATTAGTCTCATTTTTTTAATTAAAAGTAACACTTTTAGACAATAACATAGTACACTACCAAGAACATAGTGCGATATAGTCCATCCACCATGCTACCATCTAGTAGATTTAAAAATAGAAAATTATGGAATTATCAAAAATATATAGAAGGTATAATTTATATTTTCATACTCTCCATCATAGATTATTAGATATGCTTAGTATATACTTAGTTTTTACATAGAATTACATAGGTTTGCTTAGATTGGAGGCATCATGAATGACATGATCACTCCCATTTTAGTGTTAGATATGCATAAACATAGATTACTATAACTCAATCTAGACTCCATATGTATAAATATCAAAATTTAGAGAATGTGTGTGGTACATTGTTTCCATATGCTTAGTTTTGCACCAATTTTCTTAGATGGAAGGATAACCCCATGTCATTCTCCATGTTTTATAATTAAAACACCATATGCACCAATTTTTCACTAGGATTACACTAGATTAATGTCTCATTTCATCTACAACAGTTGGCATTCCTGAGTTCATGAGTTATTAAGTATCCCCTAAGCCATTTTACATTTCAAAGTTCCTAAGTGGCCTAGAGTTGTTTTACATTTTAGAGTTCCTAAGTGGCCCAGAGACCTTTTACATTTTAGAGTTTTTGAGTGGTCTAAAACCATCTTATATAGTTTCATGACATCACATTTTTTTAGTTTCAAATTTATCTACTACACAGGGGTGGGCAATGATGGATTTATTACCTACTTGAGTTATTAAGCCACATACATAAGAGGGTTATACAAGTAATCAATCTAATTAAAGTTATTCATATATTATGATCCACTAAACATGGGTGGGTAATGATGGAGTCAAGGTCATCTTGAGTTCTTGAGCCACCCACACATGGGGATTGGTAAATCCATTATCTGAATTCAATTTATTCACCATTTGATAACCATATATATACACACATAGTATTTAACCAAGACATGAAATAGATCACTATTCATAGACCTGAATCCACATTCATAGGATTCACCTCATAGGTAAGTCTAGGTACATTTTTTCTTTCCTTTATCCTAGTCATTTATCTTTGTTATATTTATAGAATAAAGAGGAGGGGGATTAAGTCATTATAATTAACCATTTATACCATTTATGTCCACTTAAGGTCAATTTACATTTAGTATAGCACTTGACCCATCTTAGGGGCTCTATTGATCTAATTTAGTCACATAATAGTCACAAATAGCACCCAAGCCTATAGAACACCACATGATACCATTAATGGCATAAACCCTTAGTTATTTAGGTCCCTTAACCCTCTAAAATTAATTTTGCATCTCCATAAAAGGATTAGGGTTGGCCTAGACCTATTCTTAAGTCACCCTCCCAAGTCATTTTTATTATAATACTATATAAACACTACTTTCACACTCTTACACTATAAGTGGAGATTATCATAGATATTTAAACAAAAGTGCCACTTCATATTAAGGGAAAATTCCCAATTCTTCCAATATTTAGGTATCTAGATCTCAAGTGCCTCCAAGGCATCCTCTCATCCATTCACACTTAGATATTATAGCATTCACAGACATTCACACATATCACATAAGAGGGAGAAATAAATCAAGCTTGATCCCTCCTTGGAGTATTAGAATGTAGGTAGTGTACCCAAATAGGGGTGTGGATCACACATCTAACACATCAGACCCACTAACCCATTTTTCTCATGGTATTCATTCAAACGCTTATAATCATGAAAAATTAGGGTTTTTAGAGTAAAATAGAGATAAAATAAAAATTATTGATCTCACAGACTTGAAATTTAGACCATATATGGAACAAGAATTGATATACAAAACCAAAAAATCATTCACATAAATTATAAATGATAATAAGAGTTCTACATAAGACAAGAGCACACTACACTATTGTCTAGGACCATGTTATTGTCTAGGGTTATTTCTGACACCTAGATCTAGTTCCTAATATTCAACCTAATCAAACCTCCATTATAGAGGTGTCAGAACATCCATATCAATTAATTTTCATGATAAGTATTATTTCCCATAATTTTTTACTATTTTTATAATACTTTCTAGTTACAGTAGTTAAAAAATCAGTATGCTTAATTATTGATATATTTATACTCTAATTTTATGTAGTATTTTATCTTCTTAGGGTTACATTACATAATCATAAAATATATAAATCTCATATCAACCTAAAATAATAGTATCATAGTTTCATGTCCAATGAGGGTAAATAATCTTGATCATACTAATAAAAAATAACCCACTGTTGCAATAATTGTAATAAATAAAGCTCAAATGTTACATTCTTGGTAATGTTGGTGCATAAATATGTGTATAATATGAAATTTTATCTATAATTTGGTGAATTTGCACCTTAAATGTGTCTCAAACTAAAGTATCTATCAAAATTTAACCTTTGCTCTATAACTTGGGTATAATATGTATCAAAAATCTAAAAAACTTTGTCCTAAATATGTGTCCAATGCATAAAATTATATCCTAAATGTATATTTAAATCATGTAAATTGTGTAAAATAAATCAAATTATTCTCATTATATCAATTTTATGTATGTGGAGTCATGTATTATATGGCATTCCCCAACTGAGATGCCCCCTTTTTGAGGTGGGGGGATTGAAAAAGAGATAATCATCTTATCTCAATGATATGAAAACTATTATTGTATCTATGTGAATCATGTAGAAAAGAAGTATATATTGGTTTCATGTCAAATTATATATATCAATGAAGCTTTTAGAATTCATACATAACAATCCCTAATATGAATGATATGAATCACGATAGTGTCTAGAAAATAATAAGATCAATAAAAAATAAATAACATACGTAATAGTACTAAAATGTCACAAATAAAATGATCTAAGGAGACCAAAAATAAGGGGTATGTTTATAATCTACACACTCAAGTGAGTGATGTGTAAATGTCCACACACAAAATAAACAATCAACATATAGGGCATTGTGGCCAATAATCAAGGAACATGTTAGAATGTTCCACAAGAAATAAAAAGAATCAAACAAGAAGTAAAATAATGTAAAATAATGTAAATATTTGAAGTAATGAGACAATCAACTTGCATAAATATGTTATACCAGTCCCTGCATACATGTGTTAGTAACATGTCATGTAGAATATCATATCAAATACACTATGTAATATAGAAACATGATTATAGGAATGTATAATATATATAATATTAGTAACATAATTTAAAATTATCATACACAATATAAACTATGTCAATCATGATCATATGGAAGCAATATGCCCCAAACATAGTGTATCATAATGGAAGAGGAAAGGTCCAACATATATATGCTTGGGTATCATGGGTCTAGTATATTCCTATATCATACTCAAGTACATTTCAAACATATGTGTGTATATAAATGAAATTCTTTCTACTAACATAAAGTAAACAACATATGCAAAAGATATAAAACATGTGAAATGCTAAATATTTTTGTTATTATTAAATTATTTGAATGTTTTTGTATTTTCTTAAATATTTGATTTTTTGTTTTTGTAATTTTAGATAACGGATCACAAATTTTCATGATTCATGTGTTGAGAGTGAAATATATCCATGACATGTTCTTCATCTCTCCTTACTCTATGATTAAGATTGTTATCACCATCGTTTAGTATGTAAACCATTTTTCCCTTGTGTAAAAATGAAATACCTTGTTGATTTTGATCAGTTGTGGATCCCATTAGATATACCCAAAATTTTCCCAATCTAAATGGGTGTTGATATGTATGAGGCATGACCATTTTTTAGATAACACTTGGACCATAAGAAATTGGTAATTTCAAGTATCCTAAATAATATTTCAAAGTTACCTTTTGATGTAAGTCTTGTATATGGTATCCAAACTATGATAAACACCATACACTACAATAGTTTTCCTTTGTTGTACATTTAGTATGGATATGTATAAAATAAGATTCACTCATGAATAATGCGATTGTCAAATCTTTTTGGGAATGATGATTTTACCTAAAATAGTGCTAGGTGTATTCTTATGTGGTGATTTAGGTAGATAAAATATCAGTCCAATGTTGAATTTATTTTGAAATGGTGTCAAATAAATATTAGATATGCCACATATTTTTATATGATCATTTTTTTTGCAATCTTATGTTATTGTATGTATTATTAAACAATATTTTACATTGTGCATGTGATATATTTAATGCTTTGGCATTGTTGAGAAAAAAATAAGCATATGCATGTATATCCATATATAGGTGATCAAATGAGATATAACACTTATGTAATGATCTCTCTTTGAGTAGAGAGGAAAGACCTTGAATAAATATGAATTGTAATTATAAATGGGAAGGTCAATATGCTAAGGAAGATGAAGCATTCTTAAATCATATAGCATAGTCTTGAATGGAATCATTATCATGTTTTTTTGAAGTTTTAAAAGTGTTCCAATGTAAATTTAGGCACATTGTGTGTACTAAAATACAAGAAGAAAACATCTTACAATTGTGTGAAAATAACTAAAGATTGATTAGTTAAACTATATAACCAATCATAAGTTTACCTTGAGAGGCTTATATGAAAATTTATTAACAATAAACACTCATATTTATCCCAATGACCAAAATAATGTACATATTTAATTATATGGTTAGCATGGTCTTCATGTCTGAAGAACAAAGCTAATATGGGCATAAAGAAATATTATTGATGAGAATATCTAAATACATTTTTTTCAAGGGGTTTATTTTTTTATCATGCTATCATTAATAGTATATTTTCATGATAATATTTTTAAATTGAGAATCAAAACTTGCCTTTGAATATTCCTTATAGCTTTCATCATAAAAATAATATAAATAGTATGAAGCATTATAGTTTACAAAGGTGTAGTCATTGGTTGTAATGTATCATTTATTTTAAACATGGGAATAATATATTTTTCCTCATCATTAAAATGTTATGGAACCTTTGGTAATCATATATCATTTGAAAACTTTTTAACCTTTGGTAATCATATATCATTTGAAAACTTTGGAACATTTGGTAATTATATATTATTTGAAAACTTTGGAACCTTTCGTAATGGTATATCCTTTTAAAAATTTATGACCTTTGGTAATGGTAAATCATTGTCTATTTTTAAATAAGACATGATTTATTTATGAATATTTTGGAAGGTATCACAATAAAATTATGGAAGATTAGTCTCAATCATGGCTAATTATTTTAAGGTTCTTAAAGGAGAAACTAGTTTGTCATCTTTCTTTAAAACTATAAGGTTTCTCAACTTATTCTTTTGAATGGTGGGAGCATAGACCTGATTAGAGGGATGGTAGTTATCCCCAACTAGAGAAATGAAAGGGAGGATTTATAGAATATTTTAGGGAGGATTCCTTTTGTTCTATTATCTTATTGGATTTGATCACATTTTTCATTAAGGAATATTGGTTGATGAGGCCAATAGTTTCCACATCATATTCATCAAAACATATATATCATTCATGGTTATCCAAGAAAAAAGTACAAAGACTAGCACAAGGATAAAAATAAGCATCAACTAGGAAGACTTAGAGGTCAGGTTCACCAAATGTTTAACCCTTTTTATAAACAAGAGTTGGGTGAATAGGATATTAATAAGTTAAATAAACTATTCATAAAAGAAGACCAATTAAGTAATTTAGTTTAAGATATTAAATTTCAGTTTAGGATTGAAAAACAATAACAAATATATAAAATATAATGTCAAATGGTATTTTTACTGTATAATCATGAAGAAGAAACAATAATTAGCTTATAAAATGATGCACAAACCAATCTGAGATGTATAGTGATGAGCCCATAAAATGGATCATACATCTAAGTAATTACCTCATTTTCCCCTAAAATTCTTACTTGTAAGAGTGTTTATATGTGCATAATAGAAATAATTACCAATTTAAAGTAGACTATGAGTATTTTAGCTTAATTATTCTATGCAAGCACTATTACCTATTTAAACCACTTTATTTTAACATTTGCATGGGAAAGACACCAATTTTGTATTTATAGATAATAACAATGTACTATAGCTTAAGATAGTTTTTTTATCAAAAAAAGACTCCTAAGACCCAGTCCAAACTAGCTCCAAAGATCACTAGTCTGGCTTTGAAGATCACTAGTGTGGATCCAATGATGCCAAACCTAGCTTTGAATATGACTAGACCAATTCTAAATAATTCAATAAAATATTGGAAAAAAGACATAAGGATTATAAATTTATGCAAGACATATATGCTTGATAAGAATAAATATAGTATATTTTTGGGAATAATTCCAACATTCATATATAGACTTTCCAATAATAGTATTATCTATTTTTAGCCATGGTATTTATAGAAATTTATTATGAGTTACTGTATATACTATGTGTTGATATACTAAGTTACTTTAGATTATATGGTTATAAATGACAATAAAGTTACAAATATTAGTAGATTAGGAATCATGCAAGGAATTGAATCTAGTGCTTTCCACTAGTTATCCTTCAAACCTAGAAAATATGTTATTATGTTATTGTTTTGGAATAAGATAAGATTTTAGTTAAAATATGATATTGTTAGTTTTTTAATCTATCTTAAGACATATATTTTAATACATGTTAATATATAAATATGTCTTTTTGATGATAAAAATAGTAAATAAATAGAGTATTGAGGATTTAATGGCTTTAGTATCACTATCTTCATCATTGTAAGCATTTTCTAGAAGTGATGAGAAATTGATTTCATTAAGTTTCTAAAAATATAATAATGTTATAATCCAATTATAAGGGAGAGAAAGGTCCGAATAAAATAAATAAACAAGATATATTTTGGTATTTTTATGTTTATTTCAAACTATTTTGTGTTTTAAAGTTTGTCATCTATTTTCTTATGTAAAGTATTATGATATGTGTTTCACTTGCAGGATTGTGTGTGTTTTAAATAAGATTTATTACAAATAATTTCCCTTCCAAATGATTTCCCTTTCCAATAAAAATATTATCTGTGTTTCCATTTCATGAAAATTATATTTCTAAAAATAGACTAAAAGTCTATTTACTTTCATGGAATTCTAATTCTAAAAATAATGTTTCCCTTCTAAGAAATTTAATTTGGTATGTGTGTTTGAATTAACAAGTTATAGATTATATTTAAATTTAATTAAGTTATAAATTATAAGTAAATGATTAATAAAACACCCCAATTAGATATTTTTTAGTCATCATTTGGCATACCTTATTGTTGATTGTCATTGGACACTATCTAGATTGACATGAATATTCATCCAAATGAAGAGGACACATTGACCCTCATCATTTTGGCACCATTTATATTTATTTTATAGGTGTTAGTAGGGTATAAAATATTAAATTGATATTTGATTAAGAAATATTTCTCATAAATCAAATAAATTTATGAACAAACAAAGATATTTAAAGGGAATATATATTCATAAGACACCTCCCCCTTAAAAAAAAAAACAATTATTAATAGGTCATAATAAGAAAGTGTGTTAGAATACTAGAAAAATAAATTTAGACTATTGAGGAGGAACCACTGTTAGATTTGCCTAAACTTTGGGAACATTCCCTAGAGGTAGGTGTATCCTTCTAAAAGAATCAATCTAAGCAAAAAAATGTTATTGAATTTCAATCAAATATCCATCCATACATTTATGATGATTCACTACCTTTGAGTAGAACAATTTATAAAATATATTAGGAAGAAATGGGATACAACATTGGAAACATATTAAATGCATACAATAAGGATGGAGTAGGTAGAGCTCAACCAGTAGGGAGAACCTTTACCCATCCTATTATCTAGATCTAGATGAAAATACTCCAATGAAAAACATATCCCCATCTATATTGCCTATTTTTATGGAATGTCAAAAAATATCATAACCAATTATTTTTTTAATTGAAGGTGTTATGTCAAACCTATGACTATAAGTTTGACATTCAAAAGTTAAAATTGTTTCCTTCAACACTTAAGGATTTAGCTATGAGGTGGTTTATGGTATTATAACCATAATCCATTCACACATGGGATGAAATGTTAAGTGGATTCCTAGCCAAATTTAAAGATTAATATAAGGAATGAGATATAAAATAATAATTCTTCCATATAAAAAAATAAGATGAAAACATGGAAGAATATCTTGACCATTTTTTTATGTACTTAGAAGTTGTGGATATGAATTAGATGAGGAACTAAGAAAAAAAATTATCTAAAAGGATTAAATGATGATGTTTATGAATCCTTGAACCTGATGGGAAAAGGAGACAAATAATGTTGGTCTAAATGATATTATTGAATTATGAAGGAACTACTCAAGAATAAGCAATAATATTAAAAATATAAAAATAGGGAAAGGAAAAAATGATGTAGGACAACTCATGGAGGTGTTTTAAAATATTAAAAAAAAACATTTTGGTTCAATTGGATACCAAATTATATGGATTTCAAGTAAAATATAAATACAAGGGAACAATTTATATTATAATCAAAACCTAAATCACTATGTTCTCAAAGCTCCTTCTAATCCATGGATGATGCCATGGTCTTTACCAACACCTTCACAAACATGGGGACCACCAACTTAGTATCCTAAATAATGGACATTTCCATATCCATTGGTAGCACAAAAATTCTAGGAACCATGGATTCCACAAATAAATCAGTAATGGGCACCCCAAAAAACATTCAATCATCAAAAGAGGTTCCACTCCAACAAGTGTTGATGTTTTCTCTTACTATACAACCCCAAAATAATAAGCAATTAAATCAACCTAAATTAATTGCATAGCTAGTATTAACTCATAAGAATAGATAAGGATAACTTAATTATTAAATAGAATAAGAAATAACTATGGGATTAAATGTCATAGATTGTAATAATGTTTGATTAAGTTCATGAAGAACAATGACTAGTCCTTTTCCACTCACCATCACATAAATCTCTAATAGAAAGGAAATTAAAAACCTTCCTAATGAGAAAGTCAATTAAAGAGATGAAATATAAGAGAAATAAAAACCCTAGGAAACCACTATTCTTAAAACTCCATCACCAAATCTATTTCTAGAAAACCTTAAATAAAAAAACAAATAAAAGTGAATATGAATTAGTCCAAGAATTATGAAAACTAATTATAGATATACCATTTTTACAATATATCAAAGACATCCTTGAGCTTATTAGAATCATTAATGGACTTTGTATCATAAATTTAGGGATAAGAAAATAGTATCCAAAAACCATATAAGTAAATGGTAAGATTCTTGACCTCTTAGTATAGAATTTGATTCTACCAAAGTGTGGAGACTTTGTAAGTCTGATCATCACAATATATGTAGGAAATAATGAAATACCTAATATATATGTGTAATTAAGAGGTACTATATATTTCATGACATTAGACACATTGAAACAACTTTATATAACTAGTGTATAACCAACTAATACAACCTTATAGATGGTTGACTAATCTATTAGCAAGCTAGAGGGGGTTATAGAATATGTCTTAGTCATGGTAAAATCTTGAGATTACCATGTATATTTTATAATATTCCAACTAAAGATTCATAAATTGGGTTATCCATTAATCTTAGGAGGGTCTTGACTGGCCATAATTGTAACACTCATAGATTATAGGTCTTGAGTTATGAATATATATATAATGGATTAAAAACAAATATCTCCTTATGTCCACCTACAAAACCATATCTAAATTCCTAATATCAATTATGGGTAGATGAACTATATAAAAAAGGAAATAGTCTTTCTTCTTTAGAAATGGTACCAATTAAAAAGAATGCAAATGAGATAGATGAAGAGTTAATATATTATATGGAATAAGATACTTTGATTCCAAAGATGCTTAGTTTGGCTCTAGAGATGCCCAATACAAAACTATAAAATTTCAAAACATCTATATAAGGTTATCAAAACCTCTTTGAAGACACTCATGATGAAATATATAATCACACACCTCTCTAGCAAAGTGTTGTTAATGGGCATATGAGAGTCATGAATATTTTCTTTCAAATTTATGTTGCCCATTATCAAGTGGGATTTTATAAGGATAGTCCTTATCCAAATACATAACCACCTTACACATGTTTTAAAATCATAATTTTACATTGAAATATCTCATGAGTGGATTTAGATAAGTTAATTAAATCTATTCAGGGATAAAAAATTAAAACATAGCCATGAAAAATGTTAAACATAAATAGTTGGTTAACTGATGGACATGAGACCGAGGTATTTGATGTACAAAAGATTCATATTAAATATTTTTATTGTGGATATAGTGACATGAAATTAATCAATCCAAATGTATGAACCCATCACATCTACACTCAAAACATTAAACTAGTTAGATAACACCAAAAAGGGATAAATCTAACACTAAGAGATATGGTGAAAACTAAAATAGAAAAACTATTATAGGTAAGATTCATATATATAATCTCAAATATTAAATGGGTCTCTATTAATAGAACTTAAAAACATGAAAAATAGAGAATATGTATAGATTATAGGGAGCTTAACAAAGCCATTATGAAATATTATTTTCCCTTTCCTTTTATAGATTAGGTCTTAGACAATCTAGCTAGAAAGAAGTATTTTTCCTTCTATATGGATTTAGTGGGTATAATCAAATAAGATTACCTCTTAAATAATAGGATAAAATAATTTCATGTATACTTGGGGGATAGTTAAATACATATTTTTACCCTTTGGCTTATGTAATTAATTAGCCACCTTTCATAAAATAGTCATTACTGTATTTGTTGATCTTAACAATGAGTGTGTTGAGGTATAAATAGATGATTTTAATGTAAATGGGGAATATTTTGATGAATAATTAACCAATTTAGAAAAATTATTGACCAAGTGTGAAAAAAACCCATTGTAATTAAGTCATGATAAGTGTTTGATGATGGTAGATCAATGATTTATCTTGGGTCATCATATCTCATCTCAATAAATATAAGTTGACCCTAAAAATATTGAAGTCATTTCACAGTTACTTGCACCCAAAAATAAAAAAATATCAAGATATTTATAGGCCATATAATATATTATATATGTTTTATTAATGCTTTCAATAATATTTTTCACCTATGTTTTCCTTGTGCAGATGCTAGAAAACCATAATAGATGTCAAAATGCCTCGACATACCTTAGAGACTACCTATCCCTTCTTGACCTATTGACCAACCTTTTAGACCTTGGGTATATTTAGATACATAACTAAATAAACTCCATAGCTTACTAACATGCCTTAACCCACCCCTTTTAACTCACCTCAACCCTTTGCCTCTAGACACTCGACCGTCAATGGTTAGCTTAACCATCAATGGTTAGCCTAACCATCGATGGTCAGGTCCTCACCCTTCTCAAACATCACCATATATGTGTGAGATAATGAGTAAAAATTAAATATGTTCACCTTATGCAGTGCTAATAAACTCATAAGCATTGAAATAAATAAGCCAACTTACTAGGAAACCTTCTATCCTCTATCTCTCTTTACTTATAAAAGGGAGTAGGAAGTGAAATGTATCATCACAAACGTTATTTCACATAGGTATTCAACCTCTCTAGCCACCTAATCTTATTCTAATGATTTATCAAAATCAATAGATATCTAAACCTCTACTAAAATTTTTCTCATGGCAAAGTATTGTTACTTTACCAAAATTACTCTAGCCATCAACCATTAACCATTTAGAAAGCAACAAGTATATTTATACTTATATTTTATCATTTTGGTTTCTAAATTCCTAACATAAATCATAAATTTATTTACCTATCTTCCAACTTCCCATTTCTGACCACACCCTTAACCAAACCTCTATCTGATCAATATCCCATTTTGTAACTCTTTTTTGAATACCTTCAAAAATCCATAGGCAACCACCGATGGTTAGCACAACCATTGATGGTCATCCCCAATCATTTATTATTACCCAACCACTAATATTTAGCTTAACCATTGATGGTCACTATGGCATGAAATAACAATAAGTTATTTCTAACCCTTTACCCCTAACCAAATCTAAATTTCTATGTCTTTACCTATTCATAGACCCCTACCTAGTTTTCTAAACTTGACTTGATCTATTTTATTGACCCAATTTTTCTATATTTAGTCATTTTATCTATCAAACATTCATCTACTTCTTATATTTCATTTTAGTACTTTTTGTTATTTAATGCAAGTATATTTATTTTATCATTTCCAACTTAATTTTTATCAAAAAGTGGATTGATAGCCTCCTAGCAAGCTCACACTTTTGGGATATAGCTCATGCTAGCTATTCCACCTAAATATATTTCTAACAACCCCTTTTGTTATTAATTTCTTATCTATAGGTTATTCCTTCCAAGATAAAGATGATCTTTCCATACTCATCTAGATTATGTTTGCATCAATAACCAAGTATTTCTACCACACCCTTATTAGTAGTTTCTTATCTTCTTCCAAAATCAAGAAATGAGTAGAAATTAAGAGAAACACCTTGCTCATAAAGGATAGTGAATTTGTATGGATTGAAAAATGTCAATAGGGTTTTGAGACAATAAAATAAATATTAATTTATGATCTCATCTTGAGAGGTCCCAATTGGGAGTAATCTTTTCACATACACACATATTCCTCAAACAATGATATGGGGGTAGTTCTTCAGATGGAATATGAATGAGGTAAGTTATATGCTATCTATTACATATGCAAAAATTTAAATCCTACAAAAAGGACCTATGAAACTACTAAAAAGTATTTTCTTGTTATCATTTATGATATGAATAAATTATGTCACTACATCACTGGATACAAAATATTAATATATATATATATTATTTAGTCATAATATATATGATGAAAAAAATAGTGGTAGGGGTAGGATAATTAGATGGTTAATACTATTTCAAGAACTTGATAGAACAATCATTGATAAGCTCATAAAAGCTAATATAGTTGTTGACTTATTTTTAACATTAAATGTTTCAGGTGAAGATAATCTAGTGGAGGATAATTTTATAGATGAATAGTTATTCACATTTTTATCTCACTCTCCATGATATTATAATTTGGATAATTATCTAAATTTTTCTTATGATTTCACTCATAAACAAAGGAAACATTTGATTAGAAACAATGCTAACTATAAATGGCCTAATGGTGTATTTTTCAAATGTGTACCTAGTTTATTACTTCATAGGTCTATATGAGAAGATGATATATATGACATATTGAGAGCATGACATGATGAGTCAAGAGGAAGTCATTATTCGGTCAAAAGGACTATTCATGAGATCCTTGGGACTGGATAATATTGACCTTCACTTTATAGGAATGTGAAAATTTATGTTTGGAAATGTGATCCTTTCTAAAGGATTGAGAAACCTATAATGTCTAGTTAAATTCTCCTCAATCCTCAAATGGTTAGATAAAGGTTTGAGAAATAGGGGTTAGATTTCATTGGTCCTATTGATCCACCATCTGAAGAAAAAGAGTACATCATAGTGTGTAATGATTATGTTACCAAATGGGTAGAAGTTAAGACACTTATCATTTTATCATGAAGAAAAGGTTGTTGATTTCATGTACTACATGATCATGTAACATTTTGGAGCACCAAGAGAAATTGTTTGATACCTAAGCCCTCAATTTGAATATAACATTATCAAATCATTCACATAACACTATAATATCACCCAAAATAAGTCATAACCTTAAAATATTCAAGTCAATGGTCATGTTTAAGTCACCAATAAAGAGTTATGAAACATCTTGATCAAGCTAGTAGACATCAATAGAAAATATTGGGAAAGTAAGCTATCATAATTAGTTTGGGCCTAAAAAATAACATGGAAATTTATCATAATATTTTCTCCATATACGTATATGGTAAAATGCCATTATAGTGTTTTCTCCATATATGTATATGGGAAAAAACCATTACTTCAATTGATTTTGAGTTGCAGACATTAAGAAAAATAATAGAGGTAGGCATGGACTTGAAATAAGTACAAAATATAAAATTATTTAATTGAATGAACTAGATAAGATGAGACTTGAGACATTTCATTAGATATAAATTCTTAAAAATCAAAGTAGGGTATGGAAAGACCTTCACATCAAGGAAAGGAAATTCAAAGAAGGATATTCGACCTTATATTTTATTCAAAGTACCATCATTTCAAAGGAAAAATTTATAGTACATGGTTAGGTCCTTATTAAGCTAAAAATATTTTTGATAATGGATCTATTTAATTATTATAAATTGATGGAAATAGGAAGACACTTTTGGTATATGGGCATATATTTAGACTATATCATCAACCTCCTAGAAAAGAGTTATACAATCAAATTCATTCTCAATAATAATGTGGACTTGTTATTCTATCATAACCAAAGGATGATATTTTAAGTATAATAAAGGAAGAGTATTGAAAATAAGAAAATGGTAATCCTCTTCTCCATAAAATAAAATAACCAAAAATGGTAAAACAAATAAATAAATGGTTAAAATTAAGAAAACTAACAAATGATAACGTTTTTAGGGGATAAATAAATTAAAATAATATTCTTAATCAACTTGTATATTAATTTAGATTAAATTATGTATGATTCTCATCTTAGTACATGTGGAAGATCTAGGAACAAGGATAACCATATGTAATTCAGGGTATCTATATTTCATTTTTCTATGAGTAGTATTAATTTTGAGTTTAAAAGTGTTATTTATATCCACTTTTCAAAAAGGATTCTTCCAAATATAAGTATCTCAAAAAGGGGGGTTTCCTAGAAAATGGTATATTAGAAATTGTCTTTCCAAAATAAAGTGTTATATCATTAAAAAATCCTTTAAAAAATACAACACATCATTATAATGACTTGAATTCATCATGATTATGCACTCAAAATTATTCATGGGAAAAGGTGCTTGCAAGTATCATCATGACAAGAACCATTTGTGGCACAAATGATGGGTCATAATAGAAAATAAAATAAATAATGATAATAAAATTGGCACAAGGAAAGATAAGATATATTTGAGTCACCTTAAATATTTTCATATGTTTTAATAATCAATTAATTTGATAAATATGTCTAATCAAATAACCAACTTAACTCTAAGATATTTCAAGAGCCATGGAAATAATTATAGACTTTTTCAAACTTGCACCTCACTTTATTTATCAGGCTAATTTTATTCACTCTTACTTGTTAATTACACTCTCATTTTTTATTGAAACCCTGGTAATAACTCTCTTAATTATCTACCAATAATTTTTTGTAGCCTTGATAATTCTTAACATGCTTTACAAATGTGTCAAAATAATAAAAATCTAAACCTGAATCAATAGAACTCTTATTGTAAAATGAAGTTGTAGATAGGGTGTTTGAAGAAGCAATACAGTTATATTTTATCAATAAATTTCATAGATATGATGAAAAACTAGTAAAAGAGTTTGTTAAAAACCTAAAAGAGGATAATTACAAGGTGAAAAGAACCAAGATTATAGTCATTAGCTCTATTATTAGCCAACTATCTAGGATTCTAGAGACATGAATGAAAAGATCAGGTAAATATTCTTTTAAATACCCAATTAAAATATTTCATGAGTAGGGGGAACTCATGCATAAGTTACTCATCAATCCATAAGGGACCACCAAGGGAATTGAGAGAGAGACTATTTTAGAACCTTATAAGACTGTAGCCTACTAGGTCACCAAGTTTTTCACATGGGATGGATAGTATGTCTCATTAGGAGGATATGCCATGAAGATTGTGAATCATATTAGACATGGATGAGAAAAACATAAATGAAGTGTAAATATGCCTTACTATTTGTATGGTACCATATAGGTTATGGTAGATAGATATGTTCAAGGTGTAGCATATATTAGACAACTTAGCACCCATTTATCAAACAAGGTAGATGGAAAATCTAAATGGGAGGAATTCTTATAAGATAATCTAAAGACAAATTATTGGGAAAAAAGAAGACCATTGTATTATTCTCTTACACCCATATTTAGCTTAAGAGAATAAATTTCAAGTGAGGATCCATCTCCAAAACCAAAAAAGAAGAGAAAGCAAAGAATAAGGACTTTTAAAGCCACCTATGAAGAATATCTATAGCCTACTACTACAAAAGTACCTATCATGTAGATACCATATGATGAAGAGGAAGATATATATATATATATATATATATATATATATATATATATATATATATATATATATATATGTATATATATATATATGTATATATATATATATATATGTATATATATATATATATATATATATGTATGTATGTATGTATGTATATATATATGTATATATATATATATATATGTATATATATATATGTATATATATATATATATATATATATGTATATATATATATATGTATATATATATATATATATATATATATATATATATCATCCTAGGGTTTTAATAAGAAATGTAAGAAGGAAAAAGACTTCAATTAAGAAGTCACCATCAGAATATTTAGATTGGAGGAAAAGAAGACTCATCCTCTCTCAAGAGGATGATCTTGATAAAATATGATGTTTTGCATAAATCCTTGGAAGCTTCAATTAGGCATAATTTTTTTAATTTATATAATACTTGGAGGAGATTACATAATAAGGGGTTATGGAGGAGCCATCCATTGGTATAACAAATCTCACATCTATGGTAGAGAAGATTAAAACTTAAGAATCATTAATAGAGATATTAAAACCCTATTCATCTAAGACACTATTGGACAAATGAAAATCTCCAATAATAGAAGAGGATTATCCTTACATTCATTATGAGGAAGAACAAATGTAGCAATCCATGAAATTGTCAAGAGCACAATAATCCATGAGATAAAAAGTGGAGGAGATAAATTCCTCAAGAAAAACTTAAAAGGTAAAAAATAAGCTATTTTATATTTACAAAAAGAGTTATAAGAAATTAAAAACCAATCCCTTAGTAAATATAGTGAAATAGCTCAATTGAAAGAAAAGACACCATCACCTATAGACCAAGTAGACCATGGTGTGCAGACCCAATTGTTTGTATTATAATGACATCATGGCTACTTGGAAGAGAATATTTAAAACCCTAAGGGAGGTTAGGGTATAAAATAAAAAGTTAAAGAGTGATCTTGAGAACAAGAGGAAATGAAAAGAAAGTCCAGATTCCATACTATAGATAACATGTGAACTAAGAGAGAAACTTCTTGCTTGTAGAATACCTACCCCTAGGCATGGCCTTTTTATACAAGAAGAGTTTTATAGATGATAATTGTTAATAATTTCATGTGGGTTTCATTATGACTTACAAGATAAATAATTTATGGATGCCTATCAGGGTAGTACTCCTAAGTAAACAATCTTTTGTGTGAATTCTATTTGTGTAATTTTCTCTTAGGACACATGTCCTATTTCTTGATTAATTTATTTTTAGGTGAAGTTAAACTTAATGATTTCACTTCTACACTGAAAAATAATATTTTATGAAGGGATAGGATAAAATAATATTTTATGTAAGTCAAAAATTTTGGGCTCTACATGAGGCTTGAATTCAATAATCCAGAAAATCTAACCAAACTTTTCTAAAATATTTTATATAATCTAATTATTAGTGGAAAATGTCTAAATATATTGAGGAAATGCATTTATGATTTTTATGGGTATACTCAAAACCATTTTAGTATATCCCTTATTGACTGTGATCATAGGTGGGATACATTGAGTGTCTCCTTGAAAAGAATGGAGGTCATTTCTCCCAATAATCTCAAATAATTCTTTATGAGAGATAGAGATATTATATAATCGATACAATAGTTTGGGTAGACATATGGGTAAGAATGGATTGGTATAAGGTATAGGCCACCATTTATTCTTGGCCCTATGTCTTCATCGAAGAATACAACGGTTCAGGAATAATAACATTTTTAAATATGGGAGACCTAGGTCAAAGCATATAAAGGCTACATCAAGCCAACATAGCTATACTAGGATACATATTATGGCACTTATGACCTCATCAAGAGACTATGAGATATTGTGTCTAGTAGGGAACAAAGGAGTCATTACCTTGCAAGGGCACTTGTAATAAGTTAAGTATGGGGGAAATGATGAGACCATAAAATAGCTCATTATATCCAAGTAATTACCTCATTTTTTCCTTAAAATTATTCCTCTTAGTCATATTTATATGTGCATAATAGAACTCATTAATAATTCAAAGTATAAAATCAATATTTTACTTTAGTTATTCTATGTAAGTATTGTTATTTGTTTATATCATTTTATTCTAACATTTTCATGGGAAAGACACTATTTTTTTATGTACAGGTCATAAGAATGTATTATAGCTTAAGATAGTGTTTTAAGTAGTACAAGACTCCTAAGGATCAATTCAGACTAGCTCTAAAGATCACCATTATGGCTCTGAAGATCACCAGTCTAGCTTCAAAGATGCCTAGTTTGGCCCAAAATTACCTAGACCAGATCTAAATAATTATATAAAAGCTTAGAAAAGAGAACCTAAGGATTGTACATTAATGCAAGACATATATGCTTGATAATAATAAATCTAGTATATTTTTGGGAATAATTTTAATAGCCTTAAATATACTTTCCAAAAGTAGTAGTATTTATATTTATTCATGTTATTTATAGAATTTTATTATGAATGACTCTAAGTACTATGTTTTGATCTCCTAAGTTATCATAGATCATATGGATATAACTGACATTTAAAGTACAAATAGGAGTAGATCAATCCTTATGCAAGGGAATGAATTCAACACTTTCCACTGGTTTTACTTCAAACATAGAAAGGATGTTATTATGTTATTATTTTTTAATAAGATAATATATTAATTAGAATATGATCTTATTATTTTTTTCTCTATAATATTTTTTTTTAAATATGTGGTAATATATAAGCACATCATTTTGATGATAAAAAGATTAGATAAATAGATTATTAAGGCTTGAATAACTTGAGTATCACTATTTTCACCATTATAAACATTTTCCATAAGTAATGAGAAATTGATTGTGTGAAGTTTTTAAAAATCTAAGTGGTATAATCCTATTCTGAGGGAGATAAAGGGCCCAGTCAACCAAATAATTAGGATCTATTTTGGTATTTATATGTTTATTTCATATTATTATGTATTTTAAAGTTTATCATCTATTCACTTATGAAAAGTATTGTGATATGTGTTTTAAATTTAGGATTATGTGTTAATGTGTGTATTTTATCAAGATTACTACCAAATAATTTTCCTTGAAAAGCATTTCCCTTTCCAACAAATATATTATATATGTGTTTCCATTTCATGAAATTTATATTTATGCAAAGAAACTAAAAGTGTGTTTACATTTATTTAATTTCAATTCCAGAAAGAGTATTTCCATTCCAAGTACTTCCAATTCAGTAAGTGTGTTTGCCTTTACAAGTCATATATTATATTTCAATTCAATAAACTATATTAGAGCTTATAGTTATATGATAAAATGAACACCCCAAACAGATAGTTGTTAGTCATCATTTGACATACCTTACTATTGATTGACATTGAACACTACCCAAATTGACATGAAATATTAATATAAATGAAGAGGACATAATCACCCTCATCATACATGTGTGGAAATAGGTTTTATGATGCTCATTAAATAGCTGATAGATTTCAAAAATATTGTTTTTGGTTGCTTAGACACTTGCATTGACTTGTGTACACTTGTATCAATGTTACTATTTAAATCTCAATGAAACTATCTTGTATGTAATATTCACTATATCAAGATGTGAACACATAATTATTTATGGGTTTTATATTAGCTTTCATCTAATATATCTAAATCTTATGTATAGGCTTTGTATCATTTTTTATTTCTCAAACCTTATCTCTCCACATTAGGTTACGTCACCTTACCAAAAATGTGTTAGTGGGATCACAATGTCAAACCAACATCAAATACCCCTCTATTAATGAACACTACCTACATATCCACTACTATGAAAAAGGCCTCAGACATACATGATTATCCCCTATGTGTTGGTATTTGTGTGAACAATAGTGCAGAATGTTATATATGATTGCATACAATTGTCTAACTTATAACTTGAAATATGGTTCATGGGATGCTATTTGAGTGCTTCAGACATATAGTATTATTGCTCCTATTATTGATATATAAATAGGTATGAATATGGAATTATAACTTAGTTGTTCACTTTTAAATTTAATAGTGTGTTTAAGCTTGAGAGGTGATTGCTTGATGTCCAAATGAATTGGCTTTGAATTATATTTATACTATTTTTTTTTTGAAATGATCCTCACATAAGGGTTAATCAAATTCTTAATCCAACCCATAGACATCTAAATATTTTAAAATTTTAGTGTTTTTAGGGACATGACACTTGTATTGGAGTAGGGATAATGGATTTGATGTTATTATCATGTCTTAACATAACTATCCAAGATGAAGGAAAGTTATTGACAGTAAAAATATATATATATATATATATATATATCATACTATAGACATTCTATGGTTATAGGTGATTTAAATAATTAGATTAATTAAGGTTAGACTAAAAAGTATGTAATTAGACCTAATGAGGTGGTGAATATGAGCCTTTCATCTGGAAGGAAGGTCAAACTAAAGTGTAGGTCCTTGAAATATTGTTTTCAAGTGTATAAAAATAGTTAACATATAAATATAGATTTAATCATCTATAACCAATATCTACCACACCTCTTGGTGACATTGTACGACTAACACAAAATATAAAAATCTATCAGCATGACCTATCACAAATATATATTTTATATTTTATATTAGCCTTATAATGGCACTAAGAGGTGGAGTAGCTAGTTAGTGTGTTATTTTAACTAGCATAGGAAGGGAAACTAGTTTCAAAATTTTGTTGGCTTCCTAATGAAAATTATTGGGAATTTACACCTCAATATTTCTTAAATACCCTAATAATTAATGAAGAATTTAGATAAAAAAATATGGTTTTAAAATAAGAATAATTACCTATTTCATTAGAGTTATTCTAAAGAGAGAGCATTTAGGTCCACAAGAAATCTTAAATCACATAAAAAGATTTCCCTTTTTACTAATGGTGTTAGTTTTACATGGTCTAAAAAATATAAAACATTGGAAAATAAATATTTTAATGTTTATTCAATAATCAAACTCATAAATCATTTTCAAAGGGGATTACCTAGAAAACAAGTTTTTCAAGTTGATCTCTATATGTGTGACCCCTTGTAGAATGATATCAAACTTTAATTAACTTTTTTATAATCTTAAGATTAAAATTATAAGCCAATTTAATTTATCAAATTTCATAATATGGGGTTAAAATTTATTAATATTTGTTTAAAGCCTATGTGTTATCATAATATTATCCTAAGCTTAATCTTGTTAAAGCTTTATCAATGTTGCTTATGTATTTTTAAGCTATATAAATCTCTTCAATAATGGCCATACAAAAGTTGTAGGTTTTATTGTTCATACACAGCCAATCATTCCTTGGAATGAATTTACACATGTTTAAAAGTCTTTGAGAGAGATTATTTTGTTTCACAAGTATTTTCCTCATATTATCAATAAACACATTTTTAAATCTATCCAAGTGTTGGATGAAGATATGGTTGGTAATACAAAACCTTCACGGTGGTGAAATGGAACACAACACCATAATTATATATAAAAAAATGATTTCATGGCCTTGGATGGCTAGAAACATTTCATACGATAAGAAATTCAAATTCATTATTACTAAGTTCAAAGGTTTCCTTAGATGGTATTTTGGATAGAGATTCGATTAACATTCCTCAAATTGTCATTAGAATAGAGAATTGAAGAAAAATTAGACACAAACATTATAGAGAGAGAAAATTAATTATTTTTTTGATCTCCTTAAATGATTCTTGTTTTTATTTCTAAAAAGGTGATTGAGGAAAAGAAACATTAGCACTTGCTAAGAATGAGAAACAATAGCTGGTACAAAGAATTTAAAATGCAACAACAAGTCAAAATATAAATTAAGAATAATAATAAAGATATTTTTGTCACTTGATATGATGCAAATAACTTAAATAGTTCTACATAAGCTCATTCAATCTTAAGACACCATGGAGTTTTTCAATCAAGAAAATGGGGGAAATAAATGATTGCATAACTATATATTAACATTATAATTTTTAAAAAAGGAGGATCAAATATTAGAGGGTTGCTTGGGTGGAATGAGAGGGGTGAGATTGTATATTTATAAAGGATTTGGAGAAATGTATAGAATATGGAAGGATTCTAAAGTATATGGTTCTATAATGGAACCACTATCATAGCTAGAAGGGTCTAGAAATCTTGATCACTAATTAATACATAAAATAATTATTCCAACACCCCCACATAATGTTTATTTTTATTAAAATATTTTTATATGGGATTTAGTAACTTGATCTAGTTAGGTACCTATTTACTAATCACATGATATCACCTAAGGTTTCATATTCTCTTCTTTAAGAGGAACTTCCACAAGATGTAGTATGTCTCAAAATTTTACAATGCTTTAGTTTATATATATATATATATATATATATATATATATATATATATATATATATATATATATATATATATATATATTTGATTTTATTTCTAAAATTTTTTGCCAACTTTATAATGCTTTGATTATCACAAAATATAGTAGCTGGATAATCTTGTGGTAGATGAACTTTGTCAAGAAATACTGTTAGACACATATCTTATTGAGATGTATTTGAACCACCAATATATTTAGTCTTAACATAAAATTGACATTGTAGAATTCTTCATAATAATCCATGAGATTGGACTTGAATAGAGGTGAAATACATATCCTTTAATTTTATATCATCTACATCTCTTGCATATGCTAAATCAGTATAGCCTACTAAATAGGTTCACCATATTATTTATATTTAATTCTAAGTAGATATGTACCTCTATTATAATTTAATATTATTTTATTTATTTTTAAATGTTAAATATGAATATTTTCCATGTACCTAGAAATAATTCCAAATATGTATGCAATATCTAGTCTAGTGATAGTGAGATACAAAAGATTACCAATAAGTTGTTGATATAGTATCTTGTTTACATTATTAAATTTAGAGTTATAACTTAATTTAACTCTAACTTAAAATGGTATATTATATGGTTTCAACTCACACATTTTAAATTTTATTAATACATCAAGGGCATATTTGGATTGAGAAAGCAAGATCCTATCTTCTTTTTTTCACACTTACCTAAAAAATAGTGCATTAGCCCTAAGTCATATATCTAAAATTCATTTTTGAGTTGTTCCTTAATGTATATAATGTATTTAATATTATATAATATAATTTTTAGATCATCAACATATAATAAAATAATGAAAAATTGACCATCACTATGCTTTACATATTGTAGATACTAAAAAATGATTTATATAGTACCTCAATCTTGTATACTTAGCAAATACCTATCATGGTTGTGCCTTTCATTTATAGACCTTAAAACTATGAAAAGTTTCAAATTAATTATCTCTTTTTGTAAAATTGATTATATTTTAGTTTGACCCTTTTTATTCTAACTACCTGTTAGCTAAGATTTGGCTACCATGAATGAGGATCATTCAAAACTTTGATGTAATTGATCTTAACTTTGTTGATAGCCATTATGAAGGTATTTTGATAGTAATTTATGATATATGATGATAGTAAATGTGTCTTATTAGTATATTATAAGGTTATTAAGGATTGTCTAGTTGGTAGCTAAGTCAAATTACTTGGTCTTGTCATGTGATGGTCAATATTTATGGTCTTCATTATGTGTTTATCATTATTTAAGGTAAGTTTGACAAAGTTAAGGTAAGTGAGAGATCAATTCAAGGAATAATGATGATCAAGGAGACAAGGTGGTGACATTTCCAAGAAAAACATGGACTAAAGTTGTTCAAATTGGTCAAAGAAGCCAAAATAGTTGATTAAATTATTTTTAAGGTAATTTTGACAAGAATAAGTACTACTTTAGTCTCTTTGTGATTTCCAATGTTAAAGATGACACTTGATATTAAATAAAAAATATAAAGATTTTATCTTTGGATAGATTTTTTTTAATTCATCTAACACCCAAATGATGACATCATGTTTAACTTGACCATACACATCATTCAAATATCTTTTATAATTGATTTCTAACATCATACTTCCCTTTGTAAATACCATTCATCATTTTTAAAAGTACCAATAAATATTTTATTAGAGATATATATGAAAATAAGGGTGTGAAAAATTCTGACACTCTCTTCCATGTTCTTACAAGTTATGGGAAGATGAAGAGTCACCTAGTTCACCATCTCTAGCAATTTTAAAGGTCAAAATAGGTAGAATCTTGAGAAAAACATGTTTTTGGAGATATTTTGTAGAGGGTTTCTAATGATTGGAAAGTTAAAAAACATCCCATAGGTACTCATGGTCATATAATACTAAAATACATGAAAAACATGGAGGTATAGAGCCAAATAGTGCAAAAAACCACTTCACTCCACCAATCTTCTTAGCAATAAGAAAAGGGCAACTAGTTTGCACTTAGTTCATGGAGGAGAGAGAATTATAGTTAAATTATCTTGGTTAATCATCCTATATTACCTTTAAAATAGTGGAATTGTTTCTCATATGAAATTCATGTGCTTTATGAACCATTGTTAGGAGTATAATGAGCTTTTAAGCCCTCCTAAAACTACATAGGGCTAGTTTTCCTCAAATACAAAGTTCTTAAGATTAATGAATGCATAGATATGATTGTATAAGGTTATTAAATACCCAATATACCCTCAATAATCACTCTCTAACATTTTATTATCACGTACAAGTCTAGATGAAGTAAAATCTCTAGTTTGAGTGGGTGGTAGGCATGCTTTAGTGAACTCCAAGCAATTTTCTAATTGTTTTGGGTTTTTTCACTTTAATAGTCTCCAAGAAATTTTATATAAATAAATATATCCTCATATAATTAAATTTAAGTGATATGAAATATGTCATGAAGGTTCAAACCTCATTCAATCTACCTTTGAATGGATTGTGAGCTATAAAAGGGACTGCGTGAGCTCGAAAGGTGAATTTGAGGGTCTTAGGTAGTGGGAATAAAATCAAAGAATAAGGATATATATATATATATATATATATATATATATATATATATAATTATGTAATTCTTCCTGTTATATCATCATGGGATAAAATTAGAAACAAAAAATCAAATCAATAGAGAAAAAGAAGGTTTTTAGGCCCAAAAGATAGCTTATAGGCCTAACAATAGGTTAAATGCAAAAAACATGTTTGTGTTGGTAATTTTAGGGTCTGAGAGGATGGTAAGGGTTAATAAAAAAAGGTTAATTAAGTTTCATATAGCTAATAACCATGATAAAGTTTGTTTAGCTTTGATAACTCAATAGTTGGTGGCTTAAAGTCAAGAGAACCTAAGTGACCACTTACAACCTTTGTAGGTAGTGTCTTCAAATGCCATATCAATAAGGTGAAATTAAAGGTTATAAAGTAAATATATAATATAAATGAATCATGAGACAAATATACAACATTATTCAAAGCAC
This sequence comes from Torreya grandis, assembly GCA_037957365.1. Classification (NCBI taxonomy): domain Eukaryota; kingdom Viridiplantae; phylum Streptophyta; class Pinopsida; order Cupressales; family Taxaceae; genus Torreya; species Torreya grandis. The sequence goes on from JARHVA010002272.1 coordinate 2,652,654, forward strand.
TAAAGTGCCACTGAGGAATACAACCTTCATACTTGTAAAATGAGGCCTAAATACAGACCTATAGGTCTACCATAAGCTTAAATGGAAGAAAAATTGACTGTGTAGTATTAGATAGAAGTAAAAGATGTTAAAAATGGAATTGATAATAAGATAAAAAAATTTAATCTTATTGGCATCATCAAAATACTAGATTGGTCTAAGAATGTTCATTCTAGTTAAACTAACAGTCCAGGAGTTCAAATATGAACCTACAGGCTAGTGACAGTCAATATAAGGATAAAAAAACATGAATGATTTTGGTAAAGGGATAATTAATCCTATATATTATCAATAATAAAATTAATTAATCCTAAAACATTTTTAAAATATCACTCAAATGTAAATATAAGCCTATGGAAGAAGGTCTCTCTCTAAACTTGTAGTAATTTAGTCATATACACCTATATGTATGTTTAAGAAGATTGAAGAGATGGTGGGTTTGTGTTTGAAACCATGAATTTGATGAAGGATAAGGATAATTTATACTTCATCCTAAATTCTAAAAATATCTACAATGATTTTAAAATATGACTAAAGGTAATGATAGGGGTCAGGAAGCATGGTCAAGTCTAGAAGGCCTGAATGGTCAAACATAGGGCTGAGTGTGTAGAAATGAAGAATATAATTTTTTGAAGAGGTTTGAGTATTTGAGAAGTATAAAAATATGAATGAAACTTTTTATATATCCATATAAGGTTTATACTTAGTGAACTAAAGATGAAACCCTAGAAAGAGGTCATTAGGGTCAAAGACATAAATCTACCTACAAACCCTAACCTGGACTTCTAGAAGATTATTGACTAGAGATAAAGGTTGATATAGATGTAAAACTATGTGTAAACATATTATGAGGTGCCCTATACCTAAATAGGTCATTATAAACCCAAAAAAATTATCAAAATATCCCTTTTTAGCCTAATACTCTCTAAAACTTTACCCTCAAGTGTGCCACCCGAGAAACCTCAGTTTATTTCTTAGTTATTATAGGAGGATATGAATGGGACCTGAAGATGTTAAAAATAAAAATATACCAGTATGAATTAATTTTTTTTGGCATTATTTAATTTTAAGATGGATCTAACTCTATGAACCAACGTTCAAATGATAGGTTTATTTAAACCTTTCTAAAACTCAACAAAAGACCTGATGGAGAAGATTGGCCTCCTAAGTGATCCAAATGGATTTAAATGGTATATAAACTCCTTTAATGATCCCTAAACACATATATACACATTAATTAATCATTATTTTGGCATGTGTGAAGGAAAATTTTATAAAATTTGGCTCAAAGATGATTGTTTTAGTCCTAAAAAGGTAATTTTTGAAGACTTTTCATGGAATTTGATTAAGACAAACCTAAAAGAGTCCATTATAATCATATACGACCTAGATAAGATAGGTTATCATGATTATATAAGATCCATAGTGACTATAACACCACTTGATTGGTTTCAAGGCACCTAGTGTGGAATACACATGCTATCAAGAGTTCCTATCAAACCCAATGCACTATACCTCAGTATTAGAGGATTTTTTGAGCATGAAAATAGGTATAATGAATTATTAAAGGGTTATTGAGAGGTATTAAATCTAGGTTGGTATTATTTAATCAATAAATAGGCTTGGGATTGAATAAATAGACTCATTATGGTGATCTTCACTTGAACCAAATAAGTCTCTCAATCAAATTATAGATTCTACTAGTTTGAAGACACTTGATCATTAATCGTTAGATCCACTGATATGAGACAGACATGGAATTATCCTAGGATGGAATTGGATATCTCAAAGAAGTATGATCAAGAGTGACACATGGAAAAAATGGAATTGTAACTCCTTCTAGACCAAAAATGAGTAGTTTCAAATGAGGTTGATGAGTCATCATAGAAGGATAAGATTCATTACATAATACCCTTGATGAAGGATAAGATCACATCGGGTTGAAACTTGTGAGGAAGATGTTATTAGGCTACTCTTTGATAGTTTCTTTCTTGTAACTTATTATTCATGAGATGACACTTCTCTATGCATCTCATATGCTTCTCTCTCTCTCTCTCTCTCTCTCTCTCTCTCTCTCTCTCTCTCTCTCTCTCTCTCTCCCCCCCCCCTTTATATGTTACATTTAATGTCTGGTTATGGATACTTTGGCTAAGTATGGAGAATCCATAATCAACTATAAACCATTACCATTCCTTTAAATGATAAATAAAGTTGTTTATTACCTTCTCAAGTTTTTACAATTAGTGAACTTGTGTGATTGTTTATGAATGTTAGTAGTAGTGATTTCATTCTCTCTCTCGTTTATCCTCTCATACCTATTTGAAAATGGATTGTCTTCTTGTATGTTACATGGTGAGTTTGGATATCCTTTCATAGTCTATAAGTGGATTTTAGTCATTAGTGTCTTCTTTAGGCCTTTTGATTAACCCTTGTATTCAACACATTGGCTATGACCTCTATGTTGAAATACTCATGATTTAAGGTCCTTATTGAGTAGTGTGATTATATTCAATCCTAATTCATGATTTTAGTATAGTATGGTCAAGTGGAGGGTGTTAATTTGGTGCATCACATCCCTAGTTTACTTTAATTTTAGTTCTCTTACCCTTTTCCTTTGTAATTAGTAGGTCTAGTATCCATTTTAAGGGTGATAACATCGAGGGATATATCCCTATCTAGAGACTCACCTCATTAATTAGGATACCCATAGACTATAGGTGTCTCCATGATATCACTTAAGTGAGGAGGCTTGAAAAAACTCCTCAAGGGTAAAACGATTGATGATAACACTACCCATCCCTTCAATGCTAAACAAAATGCTTTAAACCTAATGTTTATTCTTTAGTACTAGTTTTGGGCCTATACCTATTTTATAGCTCCCTAGACACTTGCATACCAGATGAACACATATGTTGACATAAATATCTATTTTATTACAAAGTGTTTAGTGCCAAAAATTCATCAAATTTATAAAATAAATGTATCCAAAAGGTTATTCTAAGTAATTTAATATGATATATTTATAAAATGGATTGTTATGTATGCAAGATCAATCATCATGCATTTATTATTTATAAATCACTTACAAGTCACAAGGTAATATAATAAGAAGCACTCAATTAAGAATTCAAGTGAGCAAATATGCCCTATTTTTCCCCATTTCCATATCAATCATAATACCAATCTTTATACAGGTATAAAGAAATCAAAGATCATTCCATGAGCCATATTTTTCCAAGTTACAAGCTAGGTAATTTCATGTCTTTGATTATCACACATTACACCCTTGTACACACACAAGTTAACACATTAGGGATAACTACATTAGTTTGAGGCCCCATTTCAAAGTAGTTTTTATGTAGGTAGCACCCATTAACAAAAGGGTTTTTAGGACTAGTTTGACACCATGAGCCCACTAACCTATTTTTTTGGTCACTTCAAGGGTGAATATCTATGGTTTTGATTGTTTGATAAAGAGAAACATCTTGTGCACATGATATAAATTCTAATGGCCAAGGTAAATGGAGGAATAACATAAAAATATATTCAGGAAAAGCAATGTAAAATCACATTATTATTTTTATACAATAGTAGGCTTAAAAATCTTATGGAAAAGAGGAACCAACCAATGGGTGAAACCAAACTATAAATTGACAAAAAACATAAATAAACTAAAATTACTTTAGATCATAAATGATCCCATCAAACTCCCCCTTTATCCAAAGGGGTATAGAAAGACTAAAGAAATGAATTATGAGTCATTCAAGTAGACTTTAATGCAACTAAATCTGGTACATTATGCATCGTGGACTGATCAATGCCCTAATCATCCTTATAATGAAGTAGAACAAGATCATGCTCTATCCAACTAAATTGATCCTCACATAGAATCCATCCAACAAGTGATTTCCCTAGTATTGTGTATGGCACATCTCAAATTGATTCCCAAAAATTGCCAACATCTCCCATAGGCCTTTGCTCAACACTAACAATGCTAGAAACTCAATGCTAACTCATACCATAATTAATAATGACTGATTAAAAACCAATATGAAATATATTCTCCCCCTATCAGGTGAGAGGTGAGAATCTATGAAATAAATAAACCAAGTACAAACCACTAAAATGCTCCACATCAAATATCATATCAACACTAGATCTATGAAAGCAAAGTACTTTTGGCCATATTTAGCCCACATACCAAGTATGTGCCCAGTTGTTAAAGGTCTTGAGGTAGAGTTCTTGATTGATTAATTGATTAAAGGGCTAGATGAGCTTTGGATGAAATGAGTGGAATAGAGAGACCATGAAGCTCACAAGCTTTAGAAGCACTTTAGGTTCACTTAAATTAATTCATCAATTTTTAAAGACTAGTCCAAATTTGTAGAGACCATATGAAGTGATATGGATAAGCATGGAAGCTTGTGGTATCCATTTGGTCCACTCATCATCTAGAACTTATCCATACATTTGGCTATAGTAGCATAAAAATTGAGTAGGAATTTTCATGGTGATAGATCTCACATGTGTGAATGAGTCAAGAAGAATTGGTCACATGGGTTTCTTCATATTGGCCTTAAGTTTCCATTCACCAAGCTTTAGCTCATCTACCTAAGCACAGCAAAAAATTTAAGGTTTCAAAGTGGGCTCTCAATGTAAAATACATTAAGTTTCCATACTTTGCCAATTTTCAATGGGTCCAAGTAGATCTGATTGATCATGTTGATGAGGTCATATCTCACACATGTGATAGTCTCAAGAAGAAATAATCATATAGGTCTATTCATTTTGGATTCTAGTTCATATGCACCAATTTTTAGCTCATGCATTATAGCGTAATGAGAGATATGCATCAGTAAAGTTGGATCCTAATGCAAAATCTACTAAGTTTCCATACTTAACCATTTTAGGCCATATTGTTGTCAAGATGTCATGTAGGATCACATGAACTAGTCAACTTCAACATTTTATAGAAGTATGTAGAAAGCTCAAATGGCTAGCAGATCAAAAGGGTTTGTTCTTTTTAGCATTAGGTCCATTTTGTACAAGTTTGGTTCCCCTACAATATTTGTGCTTCAAATTATCAAATTAAAAATTTGGTCAAAGTATGATAGACGTCTACATGAACATCATTTTTAAGACCCATAAAGTGACCATTTGGATCTAAAATCCTTGGTGGGAGCAAAAGGAGGAAAGTGTGATTGACAAGTGTCAAGGGCATGTGAAGTCAAATCAAGTCAAATGGTCAATGAATCCCAAGAACTAATGAGAAATAGAGATCAAAGCAGTGGGTTTGAAAGATCTACAATTCACATTTAATCAAATCTCAAAATATGATAGAGTGAAATAAAAGTCAAAAGGGTCAATAATCTGAGGTAGTTTTAACATCTAATAGAAAAGGAGGTGAGTCAATATGTTCAAAAAAAGTTGATAAAGCAAAATGGATCTAACTTGATAAGTAGAGCCAAAATACCCAAACTCAAGCCCAAATTGAGTCAGTTGAAAAAGTAAAGGGAAGGAGCTTGATGTAGACTTACTTAAGACCTAACATTGAATAGAGTACCATCTATATGTAAAACTATAGGAAAACTAATATCCTTATATTGGTTTTCACCCATAGTTATCTCAATCTAGGATCTAAGGTATATATCAAATATATAGTTAATGAGGAGATCATCCCAATTCATGTCCTTGACAAACTACCATTCAAATCAAACATGATGTGTCCTTGGTAGTTTGAAGATATGGGGATTTTATCTTCATAAGTAAATCTAACATAAGATATAAAATAGTAAGATTTGGAGATTTGGAAAGCAGTTAGAGTATTCATTTTTAACAAGATCATAACTTGCCACTTTTGGAAAACTCTTATCTTCTAGTGTAGCTTTTTTAACCAGTGGAATGATTTAGAGGTTATTTGGGTAAATCAGAAACATCTTGATCATAATAAACTATTCTAGTTGGAATAAAATCCTATTGAAACATCTCTTGAAGTTGATATCTCATTGATTATCATTAACAACATGCCTCGTCTCTCTCCTTCTCCACTTTCCCCTATATTAACCCTTTTTTCCATTTTGTAAGGGGTTCTCATATTTTAGATTTATTTTATCTTTTTGATAAATGGGAAATTCCTTGAGATACTACAAAGTATGTTCATCTTGATTAATATTGACCCTATCAATCATTTGTAAGAATTACTTCTTAATGTAGTAAGAATTTATTTGCCTATCTTTTGCCTTGAATCTATGTTTGTCAAATCATGCACTATGGCATTGTGTGAAGGAGAATCTTCCTCATCCATGGTCCTTATTTTTTAACTTTCTTTAGGTAATTTTTAATTTTGTTTGTAGGTCTAGATTAATGTTCTATTCTAAACCTATTCTATGAAATATTTATGAAAATTAGATTGATCTTAAGGTTATGTAAGCTAACATCATCCTATGTTGATCTAGTCTAGGTTTGAGCTTATGGGAGTTTCCCTCCTAAGTTTGGTGTATCACCTAGTTAACTTTCTTAAGATCCCTCACTCTCTTTTCTAACCCTTTTCCTATGAAGCATTAGGCTTATTTTTAGTTTTAGGTGAGAATCAAAGAGTAAGCTAGCCTAATCCAAAGGTTCATCCCAAATATAGGTGATCCACAGCCTAGGGTTGTCCTAATTTTATAAGATCAATTAGAGAGAGACTAAAGAACCCTCTCCAAGGGTGTGAATTGAGAATATAATGGTTTTTGGCATGCCTGATGGGACTAAGGTCCAAATCAATGAAAGAATTTTTAGTGTTGTTATTCTACATATCAGTCTTTAGAGGCATTCTAACAAATATCATTGGTGATTCCAAACATCCATCAGTTGGTTTAACTAGCCAAAGTGCCTAATCAACATCATTTGGTATGTATAATCACCACCCATTTGATCAAAATGCATGTTCATTCATTCCTTATCCTTCATATCAAGTTAACAATGTTTATGGCTTCACCCCAAGTGGTCCTCAAAGTTTAGTGTAGCATCCATATAATCATTCCTATCAGCCCTATATCAAGCTTATCTATCTTCCATATCAACCTACTTCTCCCTTTATCCAACCTTTTCAAGCCTCACTTTTATCAGCTGAGGAACATGAAGTCCTTCCATATTGGATCCTCTCCTATGTTAATGACCACAACTATTTCATACCTTTTATTTTGAAACCTGACCCTCCCACAGCCATTCAAGAAAAGGAGGAGGTGGCCAAATCTTGAACCATGTTCCCCTCATGGAAAATAATTAGGGAGGGTACAAAATAGAAAAGGGAAATGGTAGCTAAGAAGGTCTAAGATCTAGTATTCATATAAAGAGGATCATTTATGCAAGAGAAGGATCAAACAAATATAGCTTAGATTAATGAGTTTAGTGTACTAGAGTTCCAAGACTCTCCTTCCTTCCCTTAAAAATTGCCTGAAGAAGACAACATAAGTGTCTATGATGAAGAGGCCATGATAGGAAGTCCACATCTTTCAAAAGGAGAGGAGTCAAGTTTTAATAGGACTTCTTGGTATGGATTTGATATTTTATAACCCAAAGATGTGGTTGAGAGGTGGGAAGAGTTTGTTTGGTCCCAAGAGATTCTATTTGGTATGGATATAGATGGAAATGAGCAAGATGCAAATATTTATATAGTCAATCAATTAGTTGACCATGTTGGAGAGGTCATAAATGAGCTTGAGGAAGAAATAGAGGAACAATAAGATTAAGAGGAAGTATGGAAACAACTATACTATGAATTCATGGATTAGGTAGAGGTTTTAACCCAGCCTATACCTCTTATAAAACATGAAGAAGAACTCACCCAGTAGGTGGAGGGTACTGACCAATCTCAAGATGAGATATTATTTGAAGTTAGTATTGATGCATTAAAATATGAAGGAGAATGGTCAGATTTAGAGCCATAAGGATATGACATGATGGGCCTTAGGTGGATTGATGAACTACCATATGGTCCCCTCTAAATCAAACATAGCAAATATGGTGTTGAAATTAACATTGTCTTAGATTACCAAGAGGAAGCTACCTTTTGGGATGACTTAAAGCTTTTTTTCCTAAGCCTAGATAGTCAACTAAACACCAATTCAAAAAAGGAGTTTTTAGGGGCCCTTACAGTCTAGTTTGGAGTAAGCCTTGAATAAATGGACCAATATGTATACATTAGAGACACATTTTCCCATTTTAATCCACTTAAGAGTAAATCAAAGGAATCAATAGCTAGGCAGTTCAGCTCGCATACCATAAGCTCTCAAAGTCAAGGTGTGTTCTAGCCTTGTTTATCATAAGTAAGTGATGCCAAATCCTTTCCATTTGATCTAGGTGGGAAGTACTTGTAAATTTTAACCTTTTAGATAAGTTAGAATAGTTTTTATGTTTTTATCTAAGTGCCCTTATGTGCATTTTTTTAATAGGTAAGCTTCTCTTTCTTTATTTCAAATGCCTACATGAATTTACCTTTGTTGTTTTATTTTGGTCCTTGTTTTTTAAAGAGGAAGTTATAAAAAGAGGTAGCCTTGCATCATCTTCATGATCACCTCAATTGTAGAGAAGTGACTCCATACCTAATGGATCAGTTGAGAAAAAATAAACTGGGTTCTTAAGCATAGTAGACATGCTTCCCTATGATTCACCAAAGATGTTGGCCATATTTATCCCACATACCAAACATGTGCCCAGTTACTAAAGGTCTTGAGGTAGAGTTCCTAATTGATCAATTGATCAAATGGCTGGACAAGCTTTGGATGGAATGAGTAGACCAAAGAGACCATGAAGCTCACAAGATTTAAAATCACTTTAGGTTCACTTAAAGTAATTAATCAATTTATAAAGACTAGTCTAAATTTGTAGAGACCATATAAAGTACTCTAAATAAGCATAGAATCTCATGGTATCCATCTAGTCAACTCACCATCTAAAGCTTGTCCATAAATTTGGCAATAGTAGTAGAAAAGATGAGTAGGAATTTTCATGGTGTTAGATCTCACATGTGTGATTGATTCAAGGAAAATTAGTCCCATAAATTTCTTCACATTAGCCCTCGGTTGCCATGCACCAAGCTTTAGCTCGTCTGCCTAAGCACAATAAAAGATCTAAGGTTTCAAAGTGGGCTCCTAATGTAAAATCCACTAAGTTTCCATAGCCAATTTTCAAAGGGTCCAAATAGAGTCAAGTGAGAATGTTGATGAGGTCATATCTCACATGTATGATAGTCTCAAGAAGAAACAATCATATGGGTCTATTCATTTTGGAGTCTAGTTCATATGCACCAAATTTAAGCTCATGCATTATAGTACAACAAGATATATACATGGGAAAAGTTGGCTCCTAATGTAGAATATACTAATTTTCCATACTTATTCATTTTAGGCCAGACCATCATCAAGACATTATTCAGAATCACATGAACTAGTCAACTTCAACATTTTACAAAAGTATGTGGAAATCTTCAATGGCCAGTAGATCAAAAGGGTTTGTTTATTTCAGCATTGGGTCCATTCTTTGCAAGTTTGGTACCCCCATGATCTTTTTGCTTCAAGTTATAAAATTTCAAAGTTAGTTAAAAATGATATACATCTATGTGAATGTCATTTTTAAAACCCACAAAGTGACCATTTAGATCCAAAATCCTTGGTGGGAGCCTGAGGAGGAACATACAACTAACAAGTGTCAAGCACATAGGAACTCAAAGAAAGTCAAATGGTCAACAAATCTAAAGAACCAATGAGAGATGGAGATCAAAGTGATGGGTCCCAAATATATATAGTCTACATTTAATCAGATCTCAAAGTCTAAAGAGAGAAATAAAAGTCAAAAGGGTCAATAATCTAAGGCAATTTTGACAACTAATAGCAAAGGATATGAGCCAAGATGTTTGAAAAAAGTCAATAAAGCAAAATGGACCTAAATCAGCAAGTAGATCCAAAATACCTAAACTCAAGCTTGACCCAAGTTGGTGGAAAAAGTAAAGGCAAGGAGCTTGATGTAGACTTAGTTAAGACCTGACATTGAATAAAGTGTCATCTATATGTAAAACTATAAGAAAACTAATATCTTTATAGTAGTTTTCACCCATAATTATCTCAGTCTAAGATCCAAGGCACAGAGTAGATATATATGTAATGACAAGATCATACCAATTCATGTACTTAACAAATCACCATTTAAAGTAGACATGACATGTCCTTGGTAGTTTGAATATATGGTAATTTTATCTTCATAAGGAAATATAGTAGAATATCAAAAGTAGTAGGACTTGTGGATTTAGAAAGTAGTTGGAGAATTCATTTTCAATAGGATCATAAGTTGCCACTTTTGGAAAACTCTTGTCTTCTAGTGTATCTTGTTCAACTAGTGGAATGATTCAGAGGCTATATGCATAAATCACAAACATCTTGATCATAATAACCTATTCTGATTGGACCAAAATCCTAGTGAAACATCTCTTGAAGCTAATAACTCATTTATTATCATGACCAATGTGCCCCCCTTCTCTCTCTCCTTCTAGCCTTTCTCCTATATTAACCCTTTCTTTCTATTTTTTAAGGGGTTCTCAGATTTTAGACTTCTTTTATATTTTTGAGAAATGGGACATTCCTTGAGATACTACAAAGTATGTCCAGTTTGATTAGGATCAACCCTATCAAGCATTTGTAATAACTACCTCTTAATGCAATATGACTTTCTTTTCCTATATTTTTCCTTGAATCTATGTTTGGCAAGTCATGCACTATGGCATTGTGTGAAGGAGAATCATCCTCATCCATGGTCCTTTCTGACTTTGTTTAAGGAATTTTCAATGTTGTTTGTAGGTCTAGATTAGTGTTCTATTCTAAGCCTCTTCTATGGAATACTTATGTAAATTAGCTTGATATTAAGGTTATGTAAGATAGCATCATCCTCTGGTGATCTAGTATGGGTTTGAGCTTATGGGATTTTCCATCTTAAGTTTGGTGCATCACCTAGTTAACTTTATTAGGAGCCCTCACTCTCTTTTCTAACCTTTTTCCCATAAAGTATTAGGCTTAGTTTTAGTTTTAGGTGAGCATCAAAGAAGAAGTTGGCCTACTCTAGAGGTTCAACTCCAATATAGGTGACCCACATCTTGGGGTTATCCCAATTTTATAATATCAATTAGAGAGAGCCTAAAGAACCCTCTCTAAGGGTGAAAATTGAGTCTATAACAAATACATAAGCCAAAAAATGATACTACATCAAATCCCAATCTTCATCCTATCAACTTGCACAATATGGGTGTGTCACCATCTCAAAATATATAATCATCAACTACAAAGCAAGAAAATTTGTAGTGATCCCATCCATTAGAAGAATAGCTAAAAAAGGAACTAGAAGAATGACCAAAGTGACTGGAGTGAAAAATAATGTTTTCTTCTACCTTTTATCGATGTCAAGAGGACCTCCTTTTAGAGGGGTACTCCATAAAGAGGTGTATGATGCCACCATAATTGTAGCATATTCTCTCACATCTACTAGAACTAGAGGAGAAATATCCACATGAAAAAGAATTCTTGTGATTGTGATTTTGTCCATGTGAATGTTTGTGGTGATGCTCAGCTTCTAATAACTAGAGTGATGTCTATGTTTTGAAGAACTAGAATGATGTTTATGCTTTAGTGAACTAGAATTATCCCTATGTCTAGAGTGATGCTTGTGTCTGTAAGTGTGTCATGGAGAGTGTTTCTATCTCTGAAAGTTCTTTAAAGAATTATTTATGTTATGCTCCTATAATGGATTACCTATTTTGGTATAGTGGGCCTGAATAGTTTTTTCTTCCTTCTTTGAAAATTGTCACTCATGTTGAGTGAGCAACTCACAAATGGAATCAAAAGTAGATTTTTTAAGATTACCAATAAGATGCAACATTTTTAGAAAGTTCTTATAGCTAGGGCTAAGGCCATTCAAAAAAATAAAAATGAGCATTTCATCATCAATTTTTCCACCTAAAGTGCCATATTCTTGTTTTAAATCCTTAATTTGTGACACATATTCTAAAATATCTTCATCATCTGTTAGTTTAGTGTTGAGCAAATACATAAGAAGATCAATTTTTTTGTAAGCAGGTTGTTTATCATATAAGTCTTTTAGAGCTTTCCATACTTTTCAAGCTTCAGGCTTGATGGCCTCTATGTGAATTATAACTTGTGCATCACAAGTTGATTTCAATAAAGCAAGGGCACACTTGTCACATTTTTGAAATTATACAAGCTTTATGGCATTAATGGGCAATGTTGGTTGATTTTCAACTACTTCCCACAAGTCATTTAAGATTAATGTATTTTCCATGTTCATTGACCATTCCTTATAATTTTTAGGAGTTAAGCATCCATTTTAAGAAATCAAGCTCACAATTTTAACCATGGTACAAAATTGAAAATAAAGAATGCTATCGAGGTTTTTCATTTACTTTTGAAATAGCTTCTGATTACAAGAGATTCTTAGGACTTGTAAAAATGGATTACACATTATAACCCCTATTACACCCTTATATCACCATTACAAATTCAAAAAAATTGACCCAAGAAAATATCCTTCAACAAATTTTAAACCCTTTTTGTTTGCAAGTATCTAAAAATACTTTCTATTAAACTTGTCTTTAACAAATTTGAAATTATGATGGCAAAAAAAAGTACATCCTCTTACTTGGCTGACATGTATTAATGATTCATTGTAAAATTTTATAAACTTTGCCTCTCGTTTAGAGGGCCCCACACAATAAGGTATTGCTAGAATTTAATCAAAACCTAAAAAACTCATTGTAATTTGTTATATCACATTAAAATTATGCCAAGTCTGTGAACTAAATTAGAGTAGGTATGCCTACACGAAGCCAATGCTATCAAGACAATACATTTTAGGTAGCATGAGCAAGGCTTTTCATAATTACCATGTTAATTATATTCAAACCAACTTAGTGGCACCATTCAACAATGTGATCTATAGAGGCATCTTGTTCTCTTATCTGGTGGCTCAAATTTCTTCCATGGACTATATACGGTTTTAATTATTGTCGCTAGCATCATCTAGTGTGTGTTTTCACCTGATTTGGCTCAATCTACTTTTACTAGTGGATACTATATTGATATTCAATTTGAGGGCTCTATCTAATGCACTTTTAAAGAAGGTGCATATATAATAAAATTATTCTCTTTATTGATACAAGATTCTTCAATTTCTTCATCCTTAAAAAATCCCAAGCTCTGATACCACTGATGGCCAGGGAAAATGGAGGAATAACATATAAAAATATTTGAGAAAAGTAATGTAAAATCACATTATTATTTTTGTATAATAGTAAGCTTAAAAAGCTTACAGAAAAGAGGAGTTGGTTATAAAACCAACCAATGGGTGAAACCAACCTATAAAATGACAAAAAATATAAACAAATTAAAAAAAAACTAAAATTACTTTGGATCATAAATGATCCCAACAAATTCACTAGAGGAAAGGTGACAAAAAACCCAATTGACAAATTCATAAAAGAGTCTATATTTTTTTCTGAATACTTGGTAGAATATTCATACACTAACATCAACATAAATTTTTAAGGTTGAAAAAAGTGTTTGAGTGTTTAAAATTATTCAAAACATAGATCAAATATAACATATAGATTTATTATAGTCTTGAGCTGATTCTATATCACTATCATAGTTTAGAAGAAGATGCATAATAAGATATAATCACTTTATCTCTTAGTTATATATTATTTAATTATATTTATTGCACATGTTTAAATAGGTAAATTTATATTATTTTTTATACATTACTGAAGTTTTAATATTGTCATATTGCATTCAAAAAAAAAAAAATTCTTAGTGTGTTTATTTATTGATCCCATTTATCACAAAACATTCTGGTGAACCCAACACACACACACACACACACACACACACACACACACACACACACACACACACACACACACACACACACACACACACACACACACACACACGATCCTTGGTAGAATCACTAATTTAATTCACTATATTCAAAGTTCATATAAATTCCAAATTATCATCCCTTATATGGGATAATTGTATATAATTTACCTTCTTCAAATATTAAAAAAAATCATATATTTCAAAAACACAAAAAAAAAAAGAATCCAAAAAAATTACACATGTTCCTAGTTATATTATTTATTATACATATGTTGTTTGCTCCATGTTATTATATAGCATATCATTATTTCCTATATACATATATGTTTCACACTTTATTTGAGTGTGATATATGGCATACCTAGATACATGATATATACACATATAGATGATGGACCATCCATTCACTCACATCATAAGTACATTGGGGGTAACTACTCCATTGATCATGATAAACCCAACTTATATTATTATATGATAAATTTCCATTGTCATGTTTTAGATTATATATTTACACATTCCTATATCAATTTTTATACATTTCACACTATACTTGATATACAATGTACTTAACGTTTTTTGCTAACACATTTATTTTATGATCTAGTATGACATGTTCGTGTTGGTTGCCTGTATTCCATGTTTTCATTTATGCACTTACTTGAGTGTGTTATTTTCTTGAATTTTATTTCTTATTTAATAATTTTAATATTCTCCATTGATTTTGGACATGTTCCATTTTTGCCTATTTAGACTTTTGAATATTCTCTATTGATTTTGGTCATGTGCCTTTTTTTGCCTATTTAGACATTTAAATATGCCATTGTTTGTTATACAAAAAATTAAATATTTCACTCTATACTTTGTGTAAATTTTACTAAGTCATGTCCCTTTGATTATGTGGCATTTAAACATGCCACTTGTATGAGGTTTCCTTGTATCATTTCCTTTTTCTTTGCTTTTGAGTGATTTTTTTTGCTTAATTTCTTATCGAGTTTGTATTGTTACTCTCTAGACATTTCCATGATTTATATCATGCATCTTAGGACTTGATGTGATGACATAATACATGTTTCAATATTATATCTACCTAGACATGTTATTCTTAGATGCTACATGAACTTGATTTAATTTTTTTGGGGAATAATGGAGTTTTATTCCTATTTTAGTTAAGGGTCTAGATTAATAAATTAGTAAAGAATATTTTAGTAATTATAGTCCTAATTTGAATAATTTATTTATCTTTTTTACCTTTCTAAAAATAATAATAAATAAGTAGAAATATAACTTATCTTGAAACTAGATTGAGATGGTTGAAATAGGTTGTGCAAGACTGGGATAGTGTCATGAATCTGAATCTAGATTTCATTCAGTGAAAAGATATGAGCACAAAAAACAAGACACTTTGGGGTATGACACTATTGTCCACTCCTACCTTTGTTTTCCAAACTAGTCATAGAGACCTAATTTTTTTAGGGTTTTTATATTGTTCTTGTGTGAGCCTACCTATGAAATCTTGAGTGTTGATTGTTGATGGAACTTACTGTAGATCTTATTTAATTCTCAAACCCTAACCCTCCATTATGATTCATAAAATTATGTTTGAACCACTTGATGAAAAGTGGGGTTAGTGTGTAAGATGCACTAAATGTGTAATACACAACCCTTGTGTGGGCATGCTACCTACATACCAATACTCTGAAGAGGCACCAACTCATATGTAGTTCTCCCACCTAGTATGCTTTGTGAAATAGTGTGATATAGATGTAAAAATGCCAAATCGAGAGTGTTTGAGGTGGCTAGGGACTGGTATGAGGGTTTGAATGTGTTTGTAGCTATGTTAGGTAACTATATACAGATAATAGGGAAGTTTGCCTTAGTGATTTATTTGTATTCTTATTTGATTTGTAAGATTTTATCACTGCCCTTGTAAATGAAATTTGGATGGACTTTTAAAGGAAACTATTGGTCATGGGTTAGATGTATTCATGCTAGGCTGACATGATGAAGGATAAGAATTGGATGAAAATGACCATTTGGGCTCAAAATGCAAATGGATATGAGCACTAAAAATGAGACACCCTAAGGTCTAATGCTATAGTCCAATTATGGCACTCTTATCCTATAAGATCATGACCTAGGGAATAGGATTGGTCTAGGAAAATCAGCCTAACTGAGGTGGAATGATCATTTAAAAGGTTTTAGATGATCGATAATGAGTAAAAAGGTGTTTATAATGGTCACAATATCATGCAAAAAGAAACTATGGATATGGTGCCATAAACCACATTTAAAATACCAATTTGGACATTTTATATGACTACATTTACCCCCCCCCCACCCTTTATTTTAGTGATGCAACAAAGTGAAATACTATGATAAAGGAAAAATTAAAAGTGTACCTAAACTTACCTATAAAGGTGAAGCCTATGAAGATGTGTGATACTGAGTGATGCTAAGTGATGTTGGGTATAATGGGTATGTGTTGTACCAAAATTAATATTATGAATGGAATTGAGTACTCAATTCCCTGAGAGTGGCTCAAGAATACAAAAGCTATCCCTTTGGATCCATTATCACCCAATAAGTGAGGCTATGTGATCATGCATGTGTTAATTGATGTTTGGACTATGTTTTCAATCCCTCTAAGTAGGTGGGTCAAGAATATAAAGGGTAGCTAGTCCTTTGGCTCCATTGTTGCCCAGTAAGTGAGCTATGAATTTATATTTATATAAATGTGTATCATATGAGATGGCTCCTTAACCCCATGAATGATATACAATTTGATAATGTGGTTTGGATAGTCAAATGTGTGCCAAGAACTAGGCCAATATTAGCCACTCTGAAAGGTGAAGATTAGGCTTGTATAAAAGCCATTCTAAAACTAAGAACTAGGCTTATATGAAAGCCACTATGAAATGATGCTAATCACCTACAGATGGAATAAGGCATGCAACTAATAAAAATACCTAGGAAATACAATGAACTATAAATAAAATAAGTCAAATGTGCCATGCACATTGCCCCTAATCACTGGCTTTTGTAACATGGATTTTGATTTGGAAGTTGTACCAACTACCCAATCAAAAACTAAAAGTGAGAGTCACCATGTCATGCATGTTTCCCCCTATATATAGATACTTTGAGTAAAACTATACTAAAAATTCTAAATTTAAATTGTATTATAGCTAACAAAACTATAACTAACCTTACCTTTCTGTCTATTTCTAAAAATTTTGGGTTTTTTGATATTTGGAGAAGAGCATCAAAAATAAGACACTTTGATATCTGATGTTGTAGTCCAAGTACGGAACTCTTGTCCTTTACTATTTCTGATCACTATTCCATCTTTGTCACTATCTTTCTAGTCTATTCTACCTACTTTAGGTCTTGAATGTTGTTCTGAGTGTCTGAGTGTTCTAAAAACTAATTTTTGACCAATATAAGGCTCTGATCTCTATGATAAAAACCTTGTTTTTTGCCCCCTCTTTTGAGGGTAGGAATGAATATCCTATAATGACTACCCTTAGAATAAATATCCCTACAAGTGTGTTATGCTATGAAATACATGATATATCAGTGATAATTGAAAATATGTCTCAAGATATAGCATAGTTTGTATTGGAGATTGTTAGATCAATAGGGGTATGCCTAGATAGATGTAAAAATGTAATAGCATGTGAAGTATACTGAAATAAAACTATAAAATGTTAGTTTGTAGTTTTTAATTAGGGATAGATCATGATGTCCATCATGGCATACAAGAAAGCAAGATAATGCATGATGTAGATCATGACATTACAAATAATTGAGAAGCAAACAAGCAACAAAAATCAAAGGCAAGAAGCATATGAAAGAGGCCAAGGGTCCAAAAAAACAAGGGACATGGTCACATGCCACTCAAATTAGGAAATCAAGCATACAAGGCATGCTCAAAATGGCCACATACACATACAATTGAAAACAAGAAAGGTTGTCATGAGGGCAACAAGTACATAGAAGATTTATAAGCAAAGGGGATTAGAAAATGTCTAAAGGCACACACAAGAGTAAAAAATAGGAATTGAGAAATTCAATCACATCTATCTACTCAAATAAATAAAGGTAAGCATGTAAAATCTAAAAATACTATCGCATCTAACTAATTAAATCAAGAATTAAAAGTATGAAAAATGTGTAGTAAAAGACTAGGTAAATGCTAAGAAATACATAATTGTTATATACTAGTGAGTGTTGATAAAATAATATATGTAAGCTATTAATTAATGTATATCAACATGATAACTAGAGTGTATGGTGTAATAATGACATAACTAGATGGTGTAGTCATGTAGAAGATGCCCCCGATGGATAGATATACCGATGTATGTCTTGAATGTAGAAGTAGGATGCCCCCTTAATGGCTAGAGTGAACCAATCAAGGGTTTGAATGTTATTGCACACACTAAAATAATATCAAGTGAAACATGGTAATGTAGATAAATTAACAAACAATATCATAGAATAATAAAATGTAAGTCTAGCATTGTAGTAGAAATGTAAAGCATGGATATTGCATATAGTTAAAATGTTTTTGGTGTTTTGAATTATTTGAATGTTTTTGTATTTTGAAATTTTATGTTGTTTTTGGTATTTTAAAAATAATCGATGTATAATAAATCATAAGGAGACTATTTAAAAGAAATTTAAAAGAAGATATGTACAAATAAACTGAGAAATTATGTACAAATAAGTAGAAAGAAACTATGTAAAATAAAATTTGTGTAATGAAATACTATACATGGAATCTGTGTATATGCATAATATTCATTATATTTTTTATTTTCTTTCCTTCAAGTAATGTTAGATGGTACACTTTAAGGCTAATATTTTTGATAATGAGGTTTGGACTTAGCTAATTTGGTTTGAATTTTCCTTTGATTTCTTTTTTGGCATTAACATTGTAGATATTTTCTTTGAGAACAAGATCATTAACTTCAAAATCTCTAGTTTAAACTCATTTATTATAGGATCATTGTATATGTTGCTAGTAGATTTTGAGATGTTTAGCTTCTTGAATGCATGTATGGTCTAATTGCTTGAGCTAGTGTAGACACTTTTCATGATATTGGTCATCATTGAGAATACCTTTAAGGGAGACACACAAAGATGGAATTTTTGATTCCAATGGTAAAACTACCTCTATGCCATAAATGAGTGAATAAGGAGTGGATCTTATGGGCATATGAATACTTGTGTGATAAGCCCATAATGCAAAAACTAGTTGATTGTGCCAATCATCTTTGAATTTGGTTACTATTTTTCTCAAAATTCTATTGATGGTTTTATTGGTAGCCTTTACTTGACCATTTCCTTGTGGGTAGTATGGAGTGGAGAACATGTGTTAAATGTTATATTTTATGCAAAACAATTTCACAATCTTGTTCTTTAATGATGTCCCATTATCAAAAATGATAGCTATAGGTAAGTTGAAGTGGAATGGCTTCTACCCACTTTGTAAAGTATTATATAGCTGTAATGATGAACTTATGTCCATCGATGGACTCAAGGTTTATCTTTCCAATAAGATCAAATCCCCATAATAAAAATGGCTATGGAGAGACAATAGGCTATAATTTTTGTGATGGTTTATGTTTTAGGTTACTATGTCATTGACATTTATAGCATAGCTTTACGTATTGTGAACATTCATCTTCCATGGTGGGTTAGTAGTACCCCTATCAAAGAAATTTTGTGATATGGCCTTTCCACTAAAGTGACCACCACACTTACTATCATGTATGTGTGTAAGAGTAATTTTGGATTTTATTAGAGTTAAGCATCAAAGCAATTATCCATCAGAAGATTGCTTAAAAATTTCTCCACTAATGATTACATAAAATAGTGCTTGTTCATGTAACTTATGTTTGTCATTTCATGAAAAAGTGTTTGTTGTAATAGATTTGCTTAGAAAGTTATAGATATTAGAGAACCACTCTAGAGTTGCATAACTACATGTAGTGGCTAAGATGAAAATGGAAATCTAATCCATGTTTGTTATTGATGTAAATTGTAATCATTTAATTATGAAAATAGCTTGATCATTATAGATGTCAATAGGAATCAGAGATGCAGTACTTACCATTGCATCTACATATTGATTGTATTTTCTTGGTATACTTTCTATAGAAAAGTAGTCAAATTGTGATGATAAAAATTGTACCATGTTCTAGTATGGGATAAGATGTTATTCTTTTGTCTAATAGACATCATTAACTTAATTGACCACAAATTGGGAATCACTAAATATTTGAATAGATCTAATTTGGAGGGATTGGGTCACAAATAGATCTAAGATAAGTTCTTTATATTATATGGTGTTTTTGGTGAAAGAAAAGCTTAATCGATATGCAATAGAAACTATGTGACTAGAAGGGTCAATAAAGACAATGCCTACCCCTACATCAGATGTGTATCGAGAACCATCAAAGAACATGGTCCAAGTATCAAAATGAGTAGAATAGGTAGTAAAATCATATCTAAATGTGTCACTAATAGGATTAGTGTCCAAGAGTGGTATAGATGCCAAGTGTTCTACAATGATTTGGACCTTTATTGATTTCTATAGAACTATCTTTAAGTCAAAATTTGTTAATAACATGATGCATTTTGTGATATGACGAAAGAGATGTGATTTTTCCATTAGAAAATTCAAGGGATTTTCTTTTGTGATAACCTGAGTCCCATTATTGATCATGTAATGTCAAAGTTTTTACATGGAAAAAACTAATGCTAGACATATTTTTTCAATCGTAGAATAAATTTTTCATAATCAACTAATGTGTAATTGATGTAATAAACTACTCACTTGATATGTTGATCATCGTGTTATGCTAAGAGTGCTCCTAATGTATGATTTATTGTTGAGATATATATTAGGAGAGGCCTATGAGGTATAGGTGGTATTAGAATAGGTGGATTAAAAATATATTACTTGATTGTGTCAAAGATTTTTTGGTAGGCTTGATCCCAGACAAACTTTGTATATTTATTTAATAATTGAGTGAATGATTGAGTTTTATCAATAAATTGAGCTATAAAATGGTAGATTGTTTAGATATTACCTTGTAATGATCTAAGTTGTTTTAATTTTATGGTAGGTGGCATTTTGATAATTACTTTGACTTTATTAAGTTCAACCTCTATGCCATGCTAAGAAATAATGAAGCCTAAGATTTTTCCTAATATAACTCCAAACACACATTTTTTAGATCTAATTAGACATTGTATTGCCTAAGTCATTGAAAAATATTTTGTAAATCAATAGCATTATGTGATCATTATTTGTATTTAGATAATATATCATTGACATAATCATCAATAGTATGATGAATCAAGTCATGAAATATATGAATCATAATATGTTGATATGTGGCTTTGATATTTTTTAATCCAAAAGGCATGACCATGTAACAAAATGTACTCCAAGGTGTTGTAAAAGATATTTTCTCTTTATCTTCTTCAGTGATTATGATTTGGTTGTTTACTACAAATCCATCCATAAATGATAACATTTCATACCTAGCTATGGAATCTATGATCATGTCAATATTAGGCAAGGGGAAATCATCTTTTGGGCATGCTTTATTTAAATCTTGAGAATCAAAATAACATCAAATTTATTCATTGGGTTTTACCATGGGGAATATATTAGAAATATATTTAAGGTGTGATACTAGTTGAATGAATCCAAAATCTAAGAGGAATTGGATCTCATATTTTACTAAGAGATCCACCTTAGGATGCATTTTGCAATTTTTTTGCTTAACTAGTTTAGCATCTGGGTATAAGGGAATCTGATGGAATGGTATAGATGTATCAATTATTGGTATATTTGAGTAAGACTAAATAAAGAGTTCTATAAAATATATTAAATTTTGACAAATATTTGTATCCTCTTCCTTTCCTAGGTTAGCAGCTAACAAGACAATGTGGGGATCCTGATTGGTTCCAAAGTTTAAATCAACTATTTCCTCATTAAGCAATGTCAAATGATCTAGTGTGTATGGGGTTGTAAGAATAGTATAATTTGAATCAACTAGTATGTCTTAGGGGGAATTTCAATTTTCTTTGAAGTAAGCATGGGTATTTGTGTGATGTGGAAATATATTTTTATGATAGCAAGATGGGAGATCCTCATATGCCTCAAGAAACTGTAGGAGGGATTCATCATTAGAGAATTCATCTAATGTGAACATATCTAGTGAAACTGTATCATCGATGAGATTAGAATAGACCAATGATAATGTATAAGTATGATTAAATGTATGGTCTATAGGTGAAATGGGTGGACAAAACCTTATATGCTTTGAAGTGGTGGAAGAAGGTTTATCATGAAGAAGGGTAAGCTAATATCCTAGTCCTTGCTTTCCATGTTATGTGGATGCCTTGATAGGATTGATGATTCCATATTCATTCTTTCTAAGAACTTTGCCATGATATCCCATCTTATTAAGACATTTTAAGTACAAAAGGGGAGGTAAATTGGTGATTTGGTATTAGTGTTATTACAAAACTTAGAATATTATGATGTGTTACATGGTTAGAAGGTACACTATGAGTGGCAAGTTATGTAGGTATATTATCGAGATTAAAGTGCATAATGTAATTCTATGGAGTTATGGCAACCTGGTAGTATTTAAAATGTTCATTGTCTATTGGGCATGTGTAGATGTATCCTTTGTGATTAAATTTTAGATAAGCATACAGTGTAGAAGGGACTGCATGTATATCATGAATCTAAGGCTGAACAAGTCATAAATTATAATTGAGGTCATTTGGCATGACTTGGTAAGTAGTTGGAAATGTTTTAGGTCCCAAAGTAATATTGAGAGTTATTTGACCCATGGCTTTCTGTGGAATGTTGTCAAAAACCTCTGATGTTCATGTTATAATGGTCTAGATCTTGAGGTTGTATATTAAAATGTTTAAGAATATAAATGTTTCAAGTGGTAAGTCCTGAACCATTATCAACTAACACTCTTTTTACCCCTACATCATTAATTCTTAATTGAATATATAGAGGTATATGTTTTTCAATGATGTGAAATCGAGGTAAACCTTCTTTCTTAAAGGAAATATGCTCTTCACTCCATTGCATTATGTTGAGGATACAGAAATAGGAATTATAGTATTATGAAAGGTTGCATACAACACATCTTTTTAAACATATGATCATTTAAGGAGTTTGATAACTAAAACTATATCAAAATGGGTGCCAACTTGAGTGACAAAACTATAGCCATGGGTGTAAGAAACCTTCCTATCTTCATAAACTTTGGTGATAACATGTACCACATGATCTACTATAGGTATAGAGCTAGTATTTGGTATGGGATAAGAGCTAAATGTACCAATTTTTAAGGGAGGAGGGATAGATATAACCGCTATTGTTTCCTTGTGTCTAGTAGTGATAGGGAAATATTCAAAAGTAGCCAAAGAGTTATATGCATCTAGGTAGAAACCATGTATGTGGGATGAAATTAAAGTAATTGGAGTTAAATGTTGTATAAAAATATTATTATAAAGAGAATTACACATGAGATATATAAATCAATGGATATAGAGGATGGAACTGTGCACTAATGCAAAAAAAAAGTTGACTTGTGATATGACATTTCTAATATGTTTATCAAGATAGAGTTGAAAATTATTCCATATGAGAGAGAGATAAAGTATGTAATGAAACCTTGTATTAAATAAAATTAAACATTGCTTTGAAGGAAAGGGATCTTAACATTTTTAGCAATAAATTTCTTAATATCATCCCATATATATGAAAAGTAAGCATGAAAGGGAAAGAATGAAGTTTTGCAGTAACATATAGTAAACTTCATCATTCTTATACATGATAGGACCAAGTATTGACTCCTTATTGTTTGAAATAAATGTTTTGAAATAAGTGAGATCCATTTTTTATTATTTATGTGAAATTTGATTTATGTGTAAGGTGATACCTCAAAAAGCAATAGGTCCTAATATAGTTTAACTAGGGTTTGAAAGAAATATTTTTTCAAATTACTATGGCAAATTCTAAAATTAAATGGAAATTATGATTTATATATGTAGGAAAAATACAAAAAAATGTTGGAAAAATTAGCAAGGAATTTTCCCTAGGGTTTATAGGGTTTTTGTGTGCAAACAAAGTAAGTCGGGTTCACCAAATGATTTAATTTTTTAAGAATAATGGAGTTTTATTCCTATTTTAGTTAAATATTTTGATTAATAAATTAGTAAGAATATTTCAATAATTAAGTCCTGATTTGTATAGTTTATTTGTCTTTTTATACCTTTTTAATAATAGCAATAAATAAGGAGAAATATAACTTAGCTTAAAACTAGATTGAGACAGATGAAACAAAGGCTAAAAATAGCTATGTAGGATTGGGACAATGTCATGAATATAAATTTGGATTTTTTTTGGTGAAAGGATAGGAGCACCAAAAATAGAACACTTTTAGGTCTAGCACTATTGTCCACTCATGTTGTTATTGTCCAAACTAGTTACATAGACTTGAAACTTTCTAGGTTTTTATGTTATTATTGTGTGATCTTGCTTATGAAATCTTGAGTGTTTATTGTTGATAGAACTCACTTTAGAGATGATTCAATATTCAAACCCTATCCCTCCATTACGCTTCATAAAATTATGTTTGAACCACTTAAGGAAAAGGGGGGTTAGTGTGTAAGATGCACTAAATGTGTAATCCACACCCCTTATGTGGGCACGTTGCCTACATACCAATACTTTGAAGAGGGATCAAGCCATATGTAGTTCTCCCACCTAGTGTGCTTTATGAAATAATATGATGTGGATGTAAAAATGCCAAATTGAGAGTGATTGAGGTGGTTAGGGACTGGTATGATAGTTTGAATGTGTTTGTAGCTATGTTGGCTAACTGTATGTAGAGAATAGGGATGTTTGCCTTAGTGAATTATTTGTATTCTTGCTTACTTTGTAATATTTTGTCACCTCCCTTGTAAATGAGCTTTGGATGGGATTTTATAGGGAACTATTGATTTAGGGTTAGATGTATTCAGGCTAGGCTGACATGATGAAGGATAAGAATTGGATGAAAATGATCATTTGGGCTCAAAATGCAAATGGATATGATCACTGAAAATGGGACACCCTAGGGTCTACCACTATATTACAAGTATGGTACTCCTATTCTATAGGCTCAGGACATGGGGGAATAGGCTTGGCTTAAGAAAAGTAGCTTGTTTGAGGTAGAATGACTATTTAGAAGGTTTTAAATGACCATTAATGATCAAAAAGGTGTCTAGAAGGGTCACAAGAGCATGAAAAAAGGAGCTATGGATAGGGTGTCACAAGCCACACTCGAACTACCAATTTAGACATTTAATATTAATACATATCCATACATAGATTATATAGTTATCTTATCTTTTTTAGGTAAGGTAACCACTAGATTCTATTTCCCTTGACATCAAAAAGTGGGCATATCAGTGGGGGCATGTCATAGAGGCATTACTTTGACATTTTCATAGTTTCAAATTAAAGTGAGAGCATGTTATAGAAACATGTTCTCCACATTTTCACTAGTTCTCAAATTATCCATATTTAGTGGGTGTGTCATATAAACATGTCCTCAACACTTGCACTATTTTCAAATTCACCAATTTTTAGAATTATATGATTTAAATACATATTTTTGGTAGCATTTTATACATTGGTATTGTTATTATACCCATATTTTAGCTTGAGACATATATGAGGGGCATATGCCATGCAAGACGTACCTAAAAATTGTAAAATAAAATAATTTTATAGATTTTAAATACTATTATGGATTTTTATCATACCCAAGATGGACTATTATAGAATTTTATCAAGCCAATATACTAGAGTAATTGGTTCACCTTTAGAAGGTTGAGTCAATTAAATCACTTGATCTTACCAAGTTTATAATTTAGATTTGATTAAATCATATAACTTCACCATGCATATAGGTTGGATTTGATTAAATAATCCAATATCACCAGATATATAGTGTGAGTTTATTTTATCACTCACACTCACTAGGTTATGCATATATTTGGGTTGCATGATTGACATAAAAAACTCAATATCTATGTTGAAAATCACCTTTACACCAAGATGGGGGGCATATTTTCCTCACAGACACACACACACACACACACATGCACTTACAGGATTATAATTTTACTAATCTCAACTTCAATGCTTCATAATGAGGCATCAACACACAAGTGTATTTCTAACCTTGATATTTTTAATTTTAATAATTTAAAATTATTTCAATTTCATATTTCATACACTAATTATATTTTTTAACATGTTCTTGGTTACAAGTTAATCACTAGAAAAACAATCAAGTTGGGTTCACATAAAGACAAGGTGTGTTTTACACACCCAATGACACATTTATTTCCTTTAAACTAGAAATTTCATTACTAGATTAAAGAGGTCGTAAGTGTAGATATTAAAATAGTATTCATGTATTAACTCATTCTTTTACACTTTGAAAATACCTATAATGATTGTGTCTTTCAGTTATATACCTTCATACTACCAAATGATCACATTTGCTATCACTCTATGTAAAATTTCTTATCTCTTAGTCTGAACCTTATTATTAAAATTACCTAGACATTTTATGCTATAAAAAATATTATAAACCTGATGTTTATCCTTCACTTCCATTTTGTACATGTACCTATTTTATATATCTCCAAACACTTACATCCTATATGGACACATGCATCGACACAACTATCCATTTTCCTACAAAGTGTATAATGCCCAAAAGTCATCAAATTTTTAAAACAAACATATCCAAAAAGTTGGCCTAAGTTATTTAATGAAATATATTTATAAAATGGATTAGTATATATAATATCAAATCTCATTCATTCCTCACCTAGAAACCACTTACAACTCATAAGGCAATATACCAAGAAACACTTAATCAAGCATTCAAGTGAGAAAATCTTCCTTATTTGTCCCTATTTCCATATTAGTCATAGGAGAAGTATTTATATAGGTATACAGCATTAAAATAACATCCCATGATCCAAATTTTCTAATTTAAAAGATAGGTTATTTCATGTCTTTAATTATCACACATTGTATACTTGTGCACATACAAGCCAACACATAAGGGAGAACTACATTGGTTTGAGGCCCTCTTCAGAGTAATGGCATGTAGGCAATACCTATTAATAGAGGTGTATTTAGCATCAAAATGACATTGTGAACCCACTAACCTATTTTCCCCATAATCACTCAAAGGGTGAAGATATAGGGTTTTGATACTTATAGAAAGAGAGTTAATCTATTCACATGATATAAATACATAAGAGGAAATGTGACAAAACCCCCAAAAAAGCCCAATTCATAAATTCAAAAATGAGACTATATTTTGGTTTGGATGTTTGGTATAAAAATAGGACACTAACATTAAAAAATATATATGAGGTTGATAGAAGCATTTGGGTGGTAAAAATTAGTCAAAACACATAACAAATATAACATAGAGCTTTATTGTAGTCCTGAGATGATTATAAGCCACTTTCATAGTCTAGAACAAGCTGCATAACAAGATACACTCTCTTTACCCCTTAGTTGTATATTATTTTACTAAATTTATTTCACATGCTTAAATAGGTAAATTTATATTATTTTTCACACATTACTGAAGTTTTAATATTGTCATATTGCATTCAAATAATTTTTTTTACTTGGTATTATTTATCTATTGAGCCCATTTAGCATAAAATACATACATATATGGATCAACGTTTTTAAATTTTTATTTTAGAAAATATAATTTATTTTAGAATATCATGCCCTTGGAGCTTATTTAAAACCATATAATTTCTTATTCAATCTAAAATCTATATGTTATTTACTAGGTTTGACAATCACCAGTGGTTGTTATACGCAAATTTATTCCTTTAAAGCATCATATAAAAATGCCCTTAATATCCATGTGATGATTTTTCCATCCATATTTTTCAGCTAATGAAATTATCTTACAAATTTAATTAATTTTATAAATTGGAAAAAAATATTCATTATAATCAATACCTTATTTTTGTGAGAAACCTCTGCTCACCAACCTTGTCTTATGCTTACCCATGTCTCCATTTAATGTGAATGTTGTCTTTTAGGTCTACCTAAAAATAACCAATTTTTTAATTTTGGAAAGGTTGAAAACTCCTAAGTTTAATTTTTTATCAAAGAGTTATAATCATCTTGTATTACTTCTTCCCATTTGTATTTTCCTTTTGCTTCTTCATATGTGTATAAATCAAACTTGCATCACCCTAGTCATAAGAACATAATTAGAAAAAATATGTTTAGGACATTATTGGTATATTTATTAGATTTTTTTTGTATTTTTCATGATTTTATTGTCACTTTCATCTAATTAATTAATTTTAATCCATGATTCCCTTGTGGAAGACTCCACACATTCATTTGAATCATTAGTAATAGTTAACTCATTCAATCAAGACTAGAAGAGAAGATGTTTGATAGGAATTGTCACTATTAACATCATCTTCATCAAACCATACATTCCTTTTAATATAGATTTATTTATTTCTAATATTATATAACATGTATGTTTTTTATTCCTCAATATACCCAATCATTATGTAATTCACACTTTTCTCATCTATCTTTGTCCTTTTTAATCAGGAATATGACCATATGCATTACAACCAATGACTCAGAAGTGAGAGACTATAACCTTTCTACCAATCAATGCCTCTTATAGATTTACATTCATGAATACCTTAGTAGGAATCCTATTGATAATATATACAAATTTATGAAACCCTTCAACCCAAAATTTAACTTCTATATTCTAGACTATAACATACATCTAGCCATTTCCATCATAGTTTTATTATTTCTTTCTGCAACCTCATTTTGTTTAGTTGTTTAAGGAATAATATATTATTTATTTATGCTAGGTTATTTTCAAAATTTTATGAAATGTTTATTTATATATATTTTACACTATTTTATCATTATAATCCTTAGAGATATTTTAATTTACTCTAAATGTTCTATGGAAATACTATCGCTCTTATATTTCACTTCATATTTCTACCAAAACCTTAAACATTTTGAATTTATCAAAAACTTAATTATTATTTTTGATAAAATATACCCAAAAAATTACCTTAATTTTCTATGAAAGTAAGCACATATCTCAATACTTCAAGTGAAGGTGTGTTAATATCCATGGAATCACTAGGAACCAAATTCAAATGAACCTTTGCTCTCCATGACTTTCCTTGATGGAAGCTTCCATGTGTTGCTTTCCCATAGTGTATCATTCACAAATGATATGTATTTGAGATATTTTAGGATTCATATAAACCATGTTTTATTTATCTATGAGTAAAATAATTTGATAATTGATGTCTCCCATTCACTCATGCCATAACTTGCTCATGTCATTATGATTTACAATAACACACATATGTGTATCTTCACACTTAGAGGTGAATTTTTGAAATTTATATAATCCATATTTAAACTTACCAATTAAAATGACCTTATATTTATCATTCACATCTCTAATTAGGTATTTTTCATTGTATACTCCATATTAAATCCTTGATTTGTGATTTGAAACACATTTTTTTTAAGGTTAGAACTAATTTCACATTTTTGAACACACTATCATTGACATTAACATTACATGTCCCTTTAACTTCTTAAATACTATTATTTACAAATAATATTTTATATTTAGTGTTATCTCTAATTAATGATTCAAATTATTGTTTGTTATGGGACATATGTTGTGTAACATCAAAATCAATGACCCAATCATCCTTATAAGAACTATTTTCTTTAAAGTTAAGACAAAGAACATTATTTTTGAATCAAAAGTATTTGAGAACTTTTATATATTATTTTATGTATAATTGATCCTTTTGTATAATTTATTTTCATTATGACTTAACTTACCACAATAATTACATTTCTATTTGGGACTATCTTTACAATTGTCATGATTCTTAAATGAATTTTACTTATTGTCATGATTTAAATTTTTCTCTCTTGAATTTTGTTGATTGTTTTGAAACTTATTATAGTTTTTATTTTCCCTCATCATGAAGGCTTAAGTTTCATAATTTAATGACTCATTTTCCTTGATTAAAAAATTCTATTCTTGCACTAGCTTGACACATAGCTCTGTAGGTTTGATATTTGTTAAATTTATAGTAGTATCTAGACCTCTTATAAGTGGTTGATAGGACACGATAATACTTTGTAACATTATCAACATAAAATATTTATCATCTATATTATTTCCAGGACAAGAAAATTTATTCTTCTTTTCCTTTATTTTAGTTAAACTGGGGGTTGGCTCTTTTATATCTGAGAGTCTCATATCATCATAAAAATATTTAGTGAAAGTTATATTCCATACATCACTTGCATTTTCATACATTTAATAAAAAGTATCCCATACCTTGACTACACTTCTCTCATTTTGAACTTCTATGAAGACCTCATCCAAGAGTGATAATTATCCATATTATTACCATTTTTATTTTTTATTCTAATTATCTTAAGCTTTACCAATTTTTGAGGTATTTTTTTCCACTTTAGTAATAAGTTCATACTGATTTTTGAAGGTTAGAAACATTTCCATAAAAAGATGCCCAATCATAATAATTTTCTATATTTAACTTAATTTTAGGGAAAAGAATACCATTAGATTCCATAATGATAGTGTAGATATTCAAATATGGATTTATATTTTAAACTAGTCTTGTACACTTGACAAATATTAATAATGGTTCTAATATTTAGTTCCTGGCATGCCTTATAGCTAAAAGGCTCATGTTTTACATCTCAGTGTGAATAAATTATTATATTATAGTCTGACCCTAAAATTTAGATTATCTAGATCACTTTTAGATCATATTATGCTTAAAATATGATATATATACTTCATGTCATTTATAGATCTCTAACAATTTTTTATCTTCCTAGACACTTGCATTAAGACTTGGACACTAACATTGATTCTAGTGTTTTTGCTCCAACACAATTTTTTTTACCTTATAAACACTCAAATTTACATATCTTTAAAAATGTATGGGTCTAATTATTTGTTTCATTTAACCCTTCCATGAGAAACATTTCAATAGGTATGGTATAAATACAAGTTAAATCCCACTTGTTACTCATCTAGCAAGCACCTCTCAAGATTACACTACACTATTGAATATATATATATATATATATATATATATATATATATATATATATATATATATATATATATATATATATATATATATATATATATATAACATGACTATTTCATTCTTATTTATTATTTCATATTTCCATATCAGTCATAGAATAAGTCTTATTATAGGTTTAAATAAACAAATAAAAACCCATGAGTAGTATTTTCCAAGTTACAAGCTATATCACTATATGCACTTACATATATCATATTACACAATTATTCACACATAATCCCACATAAGAGGGAAAACTACATCAGTTTGAGGTATTATTTAGATTATATGTCTATGTAAATAGTTCTCACTAATATAGGATTCTTTGAGGTTAGTACATTTTCATTTGAGGCCACTAACCCCCATTCTTACTAGGTATCAACCCTAATTATAGGAGCTAGGATTTTGATCAAAATATTTATATCAATAACCTAGGAATGTGATCCTAATAGATAATATAAAAGGTAAAAACCAACCCTAATAGGCATGGGTAGAATTGTTATAAAATATTTAATATTATTTAAAGGACTCTAGTGGTAAAATAAGGACATCAACATCGACACTAGTGTTCCCATGGTAATGTAAGTGTTCACATTGACATAAATCAAATATTTAGAATCTAACTACAAGATCTAAATATTTAAACAATCCAATTTTACACCTTCAATACTCAGATCTACATGTATATAATTTTATAAGCTAATTATGATTTCTCCTTTGTATTACTATGATCAAAAAATTGAATGGTTTACTTCCCATATTTGGCATATGCTTGGATTTAGTATATCTCCTCATAATATCAGTAAAATCTAAATTCATTTGATTGGCCTAATTTTTAGAGTAGATTACTCCTTACTTTATTAGGTTTCTATTTATTTTAATCCTTATTTAAAAAAAGGGTTAAACATTTGTTGAACTTAACTTCGAAGTCTTATTATGCAGATTTTATCTTACTTTAGAATTTTCAGCCTTCTAGGGTTTTTGTTTTAGTATTTTGCATATCCAATTTTTTCATTACTTTTGGCATGTTTTTTTCATTTATCATATATATAAAATGTTAAGATAGATAATTTTGAGACTGGATATAAATAATCATTAATTAATCATCTAAATTCAAATGAGGAAATAATTGATGAATTTTTTATGTTACATGAAATGAAAAAAATAAACATGCCAAGGCTAGTATGTTTACACCCAATAAAGGTGTCCCATTATATGATACTACTTGTTGAACCCTAAATTGATAAGATGGGGTTATCAAGGGTTAATGATATAGAAATTAATAATCACAAGGGTGATAAATATATCTATAATAGGCCAATTAATTTAGAAATTTAGATAAATAATATTTTGAATTTAAATATTGAGATACATCAAAAATAGAAACTACATCTATTGATTGATAATGAATTGAAAACAAGATTACTTAGTTGGTTTATTATATACATGTAGATATATGCTAAAACAAGATGGAAGTGGACTAGATCATGATCCTAAAACAATTATCAAGTTATGAAATTTTCTATTTTATGGCCTCAAATGCTTATATCAGAGTTCGATAGTTATGTCAACACTAGTGTCTGAACTAGACACAAGTGTCCTATACATAATATTGAATGGATTTAGATGTAACCAACTATATCCTTATGGGTTTATTTTCACCTTTTATTTTATGTCTTCAAATCATGTTCATAGGCTATCACTCTTCATCAAATGACAAAAAACTAGCTTCCTCACCCTTGGAGTGATTGTGGGAAAAATAGGTTAGTGGGCACATGGTGTCGAGCTGACCCAAGGACCCCTCCATAAATGGGCACTATATACATATCCAATATTATGAAGGGGGCCTCAAACTTATGTATTTATTCCCTACGTGTGGGCTTGTGTGCTTATAAGGATGCAATGTGTGATAATAAAGTACATAAGATGACCTATCTTGTAAATTGGAAAATATGGCTCATTGGATGCTCCTTAAGTACTTAAAATGTATGAGGATACTAATATTAGGATTGATATGTAAATAGGTATGAATAGGGAAGGTTTTCTGAATTGAATGATTGATTGATTTTTGGTTAATTGCATTCTAATTTCCTAGTATTTGTTAGGTGTGGAATACATGAGGGTTGATATTATATACCAATCCCTTTTAAAACTATTTTAAACTAAATCACTTAGGTTGATCATAAATATATGTTTCCTTTTCAAATTGGATGACTTTTGGGCATTAGACAATTATTTTAAAAAGGGACACGTTTGTTGATGTAGGTATATGGATAGGATACAAGTGTCTAAGAAGATATAAAATAGGTATAGGTTTAAAAATAGTGGATAAGGATAAAGATCAAGTTTAGAGCATTTTTCATAGTATAAAATTCTTGGTCATCAGAGTAAAAGTGGTCAGACTAAGAGATAAGCAATTTGACACAAATAGATAGTGAACATGATCTTTTCATCAGTAGGAAAATATTAGAACTAAAGGTTACAAACATGATAATTATTTTTCAAATGTACAAGACTGAGGTTCTATATAATTCAAATTTATTATCTACATCCCCCTAATCTACTAATGAAATTACTAGTTTAAAGGAAAATAAATGCAAATCTAGGTGTGTATAACACACCTTGTATTTATGTGAGCCCAACTTGCTTGATTTTATGGTGACTAACCTACAATGAAGAGCACACTAAATTATATAATACATGCATATAATCCAAAATTTAAATAATTTTAAATATTTTAAAATAAAGAGAGAAAAGTTAAGACTACACATTTGTGTTAGTGCAATAATCTTGCCTTTTATGAATTTGATTTAAAGAGATGATTTCTTATGAATCCATACATATAAGATTAGGATAGTTTGGAAACCTGTAAGTTCATACATATGTGTGTGTGTGTGTGTGTGTGTGTGTGTGTGTGTGTGTGTGTGTGTGTGTGTGTGTGTGTGTGTGTGTGTGTGTGTGTGTGTGTGTGTGTGTGTGTGTGTGTGTGTGTGTGTGTTTGTGTGTGTGTGTGTGTGTGTGTGTGTGTGTGTGTGTGTGTGTGTGTGTGTGTGTGTGTGTGTGTGTGTGTGTGTGTGTGTGTGTGTGTGTGTGTGTGTGTGTGTGTGTGTGTGTGTGTGTGTGTGTGTGTGTGTGCGTGCTGGAGGACATATACCCCCAACCTTGGCAAAAAAGGTGAGTTTTCACAAGATCATTGAACTTATTTCAATCGTGCAACCCAAGCATACTTATAACTTGTCAAGTGTGAGTGATATAATCAATTCACACTATATATTTGGTGATGGTGGATGATTTAATCACTCCATCATATAAATATGATGAATTTATATGATTTAATAATGTCCAAATTATAAACTTCGTAAGACTAAGTGATTTAATCACATCAGCCTTGTCAAAAGATGAACCAACTATTACAGTATATTGGCTCAATAAAAGTCTATAAAAGTACATCCTAGCTTAACAATAGATATTACTATTTAAAATTTGGAATTTAATTTAATGTTTCAATTTTAGGTGCACTTTACATGGCATATTCACCTCATATATGTCTCAATCTAAAACCTAGGTCTAATAATGGTACAAATGTATAATTTTTTTTCATAAATGTATATATGAGCCATATAACTATGAAATTTAGCCAATTTTTTTTTTCAAGTGTGGAAGACATGTTCCCATGAAATGCCCCCACTAAATATGGAGAATTTGAGAGTTGGTGTAAGTGTGGAGAACATGTTTCCATAACATGTCTCTACTATAACATAAAGTTATGAAAAATGTGGAAACCATGTCTCTATGACATGACTCAATAAATATGCCCCCACTTTTGAAGTGAGGGGAAGTAGAAAATAGTAGCTACCTTACCTCAAAGTATAATATAATTGTATAATCTATATATGGATCATCTTTCATATAAGATTAACATGTATAGATAGATATAGCACTAAGGCGCATATTATGTGATCACCTCAAGTCCTAATATGCATGATGTATATCATGGAAACATATAGAGATTAATAGTACAAGCTCAACAAGCAATCAAAGACATACACAAGAGCACTCAAAATCAAAATAAAGGAAATGATCTAAGGAGACCTCATACAATGTGCATGTTCAAATTTCACATAATCAAAGGGACATGACTTAGTTAAATGTCCATAAAACATACAATGACATGTTTAAATGTCCATGTACAACAAACAATGACACATTTAAATGTAAAAATAGAAAAATAAAGGCACATGGGCCATAATCAAAGGAGCATATTCAAATGCTTGAATAAAAAATACAATTAAAGGCAATAAAAAGTAAGATAAGACACTCAAACAAGTGCAAAAAGGAAAACATGGAATCATAAGCAACTGAAATGATCATATTATACTATTCCCTAGATATATGTGTTAGGAGAAAATGTTAAGTACATAACATATCAAGTACATAGTGAAAGATATAAGCATGTGTAAGTACATAATCTCAATAATTTTAATGGAAAATGATCATATAATAATATAACCTAGGTGTGTCATGGTCAAAGAAGCAGATTCCCCCAATGTACTAATGACATGAGTAAATAAAAGGCCCAACAACCATATGTGCATATATCATGTGCCTGAGTAGGCCTATATCACACTCAAAGTATGTATGAAACATGTGTGTGTGTGTATAAATAAATGATATGGTATCTACCAACATGGAACCAAAATCATATATGCTAAGGAACTAATAAACATAAAAATGCTAAATATTTTTAGATTTTTGGAATATTTTGAAAGGATAAGCAAATAATACATGTACAAAGAAAAGTATCACTAGAATTCAATGTATTCATCAATGATATGCCATTATGAAGGATTTGTATTATGTGTATCATATTCATATTTTGTGTAATCATAAATTAATAAGAGGGGGTTATTAAGGGTTAAGGATATAGAAATGAATAATCACAAAGGTGATAAATATATCTATAGTATTCCAATTAAATTTTAAAAATAGATAAACAATATTATGAATTTAAATACTAAGATATGCCAAAAAATATAAAGTATAATTATTGATTCATAATGAATTAAAAATAAGACTACTTTGTTGGTTTATTATGTGCATGCATATCTAGGCTAGAATAGGATATAAAAATACTAAATCAAGATCTTGGACTAGTCATCAGATTCCATAATTTCACATTTTGTGGCCTCATATACTTGCATCAAATCTAGAAGTTGCATCGACTCTAGTATCTAAACTAGATGAAGGTGTCAAAACAATGACTAGATATTGATGTGACTAACTCAAGCCTTATATATATTTTTTTGCATTTACTATGAAGTCTTTAGATCCTATGTATATTCTATCACTCTTTTTCAAATGATAAAACCCTAGCTTCCTCACCCTTGCAGTGACTATAGAAAATATGGGTTAGTCGGCACATGGTGTCAAGCTACCCCAAAGACACCTCTATCAATGGGCATTTCCTAAATATCCATTACTATAAATAAATCCTTATAATTATGTATTTATCAACTATGTATTAGCTTATGTGTGAATAAATATGCAATAGAGTTAGATAATGATCAAGTTTAGATCATTTTGCATAGTATATAAGGCCTGGTCATTAGAATAACAGTGATCATATTAAGAGATAAACAATTTGGCATAAAGAGATAGTGATCATGAGCCTTTCAACAATGGGAAGGTATTATAACTAAAGGGTACATCCATGACATGTATTTTACAAATGTACAAGGATGAGGTGATATATAATTCAGATTTAGTGTCTACACTACTATTGATACATCATCTTTGAGAACAATTAATACTTTAAATCAATTACCAATTTCAATGTATACATAAAAAAAGTGG